>JAULAV010004832.1:0-25000 GCA_030789695.1 Scilla litardierei | reverse complement strand
ACCCTCCTTCCACTTCATCGATGATCACCTGCGAGAGCTCAATATTACGGGACTTGAGGGCCTGTCCTGACGTTATCCGAAGTTTCGGCACGGATGCAATCTGCGTCGACGACATATGCGAACAATGTAGTTTCAGCACGGTCACCAGTTTGTATGTCAACAATTGCAGATCTCCAGAGCAGCAATTCTGCGACTACACCAAGTGCATCCTTATAGGCTTGGCGAACATCCACATGAAAGGTTACGTGCATTGCGACGTAAAGCCTGCCAACATCTGGAAGTCAAAAAGAAAACACTATTTGCTAAAGTGCTACTTTGGAAGTTATAAGAAAACACTATATCTGCTAAAGTCAAAAAGAAAAATATGGTAAAATAACAAGAGAAGCCTGTTAATGGCCCGGGTTTAAAAAGTTTAGCTGCATAATCATTGAAGTTGGTCTACAAATATGTTAATCACGCAATCTTTGTTCATTGTGGCACTTATAGATTTATGGCCGATGTTTTAGTTAGATGTGACAAATGCTTTTCTTACGTGTAGATCTTCATGAAGAAGTCCATATAAGCAACCTTTTGTGTATGTTGCTCAGAAGGAGAATGTGGCATGTAAGCTCGAGATATCACGCACCCAAATGCACTTTGTATAGCTGCTGCTGTTATTCTGGCTGTAAAATCTCAAGATGGATCACGAATGCATTACAGTACAGGTCTCAAGACTCCTAACCCAAAAAAGAAACAAAGGTTGGGACGATGCAGACGCTCAATGTGTGTGACCCTAAGCCCAATGATCAAACCCCTCATAGATAAGAGTAGATGCCCAGTTAAGAAGAGATGTAGAGGATCACATGGACTTTATAATTTGCAGAGGCAACCCATAATAGCCCATGAATATATGTATCAACTATCCTTTAACTATCCACTATCCACTATCCACTTAAGAAAATTGACAAGTTTTGGAGATTAATTATTCAACTTCTTCGTAAGCGGTGTCCATAAAAACTATTTATCCAAATAAATTAAAAAGCAGTTAAAAACAAGAACAAATCAACCATCCACTTATCTTAGATGTTGTTCTAAAGGTTCAGGGGGCGCCCGTGCCGGGAGCCGCCGAATTTCTGCAGCCGAATTTGTTGTTCTAAATATTTTACGCTAATTTGCTCGGCGACGAAGGCACCCGAATTTTTGTGCACTACATTGTTGTTATTTTAATTTTTGAAAGAGAATATTATATGTCCCAAAATTTTGGAGAGACCAATGATATTTGTGCGCTGAATTTGGCGCCTGAATTTTAGGGCACTAAATTGCTGTTATTTTAATTTTTGAAAGAGAATATTATATGTCCCAAAATTTTGGAGGGAACAATGATTTTTTGGGGAACAAAAATTTTGCGGGGGAAAAATCTTAATTGAACCGTGCCTGCGGGCACGGGTTATGACTAGTACGTTTACATTAAGACACTCATGAATCGTCAAACAATATTCAATAATTCATAACTATGATTGAGACATCTGCGTGCTCGTGTGATGATCAAAAGTTAAGATCGTATGGAGAAGTAATCATGAAATTCAACCGTTCAAACTAACCATCCAAATTTGTATGTACTTCTACAAGAATTGTATTTCCCCGCCTTATTAGTCATGAGTTCAAGATACCATCACCCATACATTGCCTAGAAGGACTCATAGACGAGGGATGGCATTACTTGAAGGACATAACACCAACATTAAAAGATATGAATCTATAATATGAGTTGGATATTCGTGGGTCGTATTATAGCCATGGATCGTATTCATTTTACATACGAAGCTCTTTTCTTTTCTTTTCTTTTTCATAAGGCGCAATGTTTTTCTTTTCTTTTTCAATATTTTTTTCATGAGTTTTGTTTTTCATCCAAGTCACGACACTACATATCCCATCATGTAACATACTTTGCATTTTTTTAATCTACATTCACCCACTTTCCAATAGTCATGAAAACAACACCATATAACAATAACAATTGATACCGTGAAAGTGTAAGGTGAAGATGTAGAAATCTAGTTATTCGTTATCGAACATGTCTTGACTATTCATAAATTCAATCATGCAAACATAGTCAAGAAAATAATACTAGAATTCTATACATAATATGATTTTTCATTTAAAGTGCCTTTGTCAAATAAACAAAAGAAAAATATCCATTAAGCTTAGTTTTTTTATAAAATTTAAAATTTAAAATTCTTTTCTTTTTCAATTTTTCTAACACACCAAAAAATCTCACAAAAAAAAGAAATCACACAAAAAAACTAAAAAAGCACACACAAAATAAAAAAAACCACACAAAAATATTTTATGAAGATGAACAATAAGCTTAAAGAAGATATCATACCTTCGCGTCACTGTTTGTCTAAGGAACTCCATTGATATCCAATGTCAAAACCAAGGTTCCTTGTCTCTCCATCTTACGTACCTACACGAAAGATGTTATGTGTGACCTAGTAACACACATAGATCCATCGATGTTAGTGGAAATGCCTTTAGGAACCCAAATGTGTTAAATTTTTTGTTCTTATTCCTATTCCAACAATGATTAAAAGTATGTCCAATTTTACCACATCCAATGCATCTAGGAAAGACACATTTTTTCCTTACCAAAAAGATTGTTCTCATGTTCATTTTTTTTCAAAACCAAGTACTTTTCTATTGTTTGCAAAGAGTTGATTATTAATAAGTATCTTCAATGACTTATCAATAATTGCAAAAAATATTTACGCACGTTTCTTGCTTTTGAACTTTTTATTTTAGGAATAAATTCTCATTTACAAGCATAGAACAATGGGTTACAAAACTATCATCTTTTTCTTTTCTGTCTTTATTGAAGGCATCACAATCTTTTGCAAGCTTTTCATTTTCTGTATTTAGACCATGCAAATATTTTTCGAAAATCAAGCAATTATCACAAGTGTTTTTAAGTAACTGTTTCTTTTCTGATTTTAATTTCTTGATGTTGTTCTCTAAATATTCAACTTCTTCATTCAAGTGATTGCATATTCTAGCTAAATCTTTATAAGAGACTTCAGGTAACTCATCGCTTGAATCCTCACTGCTAGAATCTGTGTGTGTGCCATCAAACATAAATTTGTCACTATATGGCTTTCGTCATCCTCGCTGTCATTGTTTACAGGTGTTTTCTCACCACAGCTCATTGACCGTCGGCTGTATGGTCAACGAGGTCAAGGGGCCGACCTGAGGGTCCCTTGGGTTCGCCGAGCCCGCTTGTTCTCGGTGCTACAGAGATGAGGGGAAGCCTCGGCTCGGTGAGTCGTGCTCGACCTCGGCTGGGTTGCGCTCGGCCTCAGTCGTATCCGCGTCGAGGGGTAGCCTCGGTGCCTTGCGAGTGGGTCGGTACTTGATCAGTCGTCCACCTGACGACTGCGACGGTGATGGCCGACCGACGCTGAGGGGTAGCCTCGGTGCCTCGTATGTCTTCTTCCTGGACAGATGAAGAAACTCGTCAGGGAGGCCGGACCTAGGTTCCGGCCAAAGCCCCTCCGATGCCTAAGTCAGATCAGGGTCTGAAAGGATACTCAGCGGGGGAGATCCGTCTTGTGAGGAAGCCGAAACGTCAACCCAGGCGGTGCGAGTTTTGGGGGAGGGAGGAAATGGAGTGGCGAAAGCCTAGGTCGTTGATGGAGTACCTCTGTGTTGGTTACCTGAGTTTCGATCCCCTCTCTTCGTCGTCCTGGCCTTCTCCTTATAAGGTCCTTCGTGATTGCCCCACGTCCTGCCTCCTCTCACGTCCCCACGATCCACCTCTGCCGCCTCCCACTCACGCGTCATCGTGGGGTGGTCCATTAACGGGTCCATTAATGGCCATCATGGGATCGCGGATTCAGAGGGGCGGTTAATCCGGCCGAATGGGGGCCAGTCGGGTGTACCTGAGGGCGAGGTGGTTGGGCCTCCCGTTCTGTCCGTGGGCCCCCTTCGGGCGGGCCCGTCTTCTCTAGTGGGCTTCTCCTTTGAGGTCGGGCCGTTGTGCTTCGGGCTCGTTGATATTAGTCGTAACAATTGACCCCATCGCCCAGACTGTTCGGCTTCCGTCGGTTCGGTTCGGGTGATGTGACTCTTTCGTGACCCGATGGATGCGTCAGTCGAGGCCCCGCTATTAAATGAATGTCATTATTGCCGCTCTGTTTGAAATCCCGTTGGTGTAGTTTATGAAGCGTTTCCGCCGCCTTGATATCACCACGTGTCCCTTGCATTCATCTCCATCATGCGCAGTGTCATTCAAAGGGCACCAGGAAGGGAGCGCCGACATCCGTTAGTCGAACGCGGCCAGATCTTCCTTCAGCATCTCCTCTGTCTAATCCTGCTCCAACTCCTCATCATGTCGTCTTCTCCTGCCCCCGGTTCGGGTCGTCCAGAGGATGCAGTCCGTCTTGACTCGTCTGATAGCCCCGGCTTGGTGGTTGGTAGTCAGGAGGGTGACCCCTCGGTGGTGCCTCCGGAGATCCTGGGATGCCCTTCTTCCTTCTGCGCCACCTCCGCCGGAGATGTGCACGACCGCTACCTTCTACCTCCATACTCCATCCGAGCCCCTGAGCCTAACGAGCGGATCTGATTTCCGGGTCCGAAGGCGGTCAGGGTGTACGAGGTGTGCTTCCGATTCGGGCTTCGGTTCCCCCTTCATCCTTTCATTGTTGAGTTTCTGCGTGCTCATCGCGTGGCCCTATGCCAGTTCTGCCCCAACGCGATCGGGCTCGTCATTGGGTTTGCCGTGCTTTGCCTTCAGAAGGGGGTGGTCCCCTCCCCCCGACTCTTCTCCCAATTTTATCGTCTGAGCCGCCATCAGTCGGGGGCCTGGATTTACATTAGCGCTTGGCCCTCGAAGAGCCTGATACTGGGGATGCCGAGCTCCGTCAAGCTCTGGAAGGGGGAGTATCTCTTCGTCGTCGGCCCGTCGGATATGGATTTCCTGACTTACTGGAGCGCCGACGTGACGCTGGCTCCGGAGCTGGGTGACCCGACTGCGGCTGAACTCGAGATCGTGGAGGCCCTATTGGCGATCCCACCGGGCGATCGAAAAGTCTCCGTTCTCTTTTCTGACCTCAACCTGCGGAAGACCACGTGGCCTACTGGTGAGTTTTACCGCCCTTCATCGCTCCGAAGGTTGTGCTTTGTGGCCACTGTTTTGTGGCCGGTAGGGTTGGTTGATGATGACTTTCCCCTGCGCAGGTGGGTTTCCCTCCAGTCCTTCTATCCTTCCTCCTCAAGTCGGGGTTCTGGACCATGCCTCTCGGAGAGGGGATCATGTGCTGGCGGTCTGGAAGAAACAACGTGTCGACCGTCCGGCGGCTGGCGTTGAGAAGTTGAAGAGGAAAGTCCCCTCTTCTTCCCAGCATGGCATCTCTAAGAAGATCCGCACCCCAGCCGGGGAGGTTAGTGCTTCATTGCCCCAGTGTCGGGATCAGTCATCCTCGGTCGAGGAGGTTTGGCCATGGGCTGGCCCCTCATATCCGCGGCCAGGCCCCCTTCTCGATATATACGAGCAGTATCTAGGTGCATTCCGCTCTGCCCCTACGGACTTACCTCCGGGAGAGGAGGATCTTCCACGTCCCCGCTTCCCTGTTGGAGCGGGTGAGTCGGTCTTTTTTGGCTGCAGTGTGGTGGCACGGGTGGCTGAGAACTGCAGTCTCTCCTCGGACCGAGCTGCTTTGGATGGGGTCAGTGGTGACCATCTGGCCGCTTTCGTGGTGCAGGCGGGCCAACCGGTGGGTTTTCTTCCCTAACCCGATCTTTTGCTGCCATCTTCACCTTACTCCTGCCTCTCTTGTGTAGCTATCCTCCGTTGGCCTTTCGATGAGGCGCCACTTTGTGGCTCTCTCCAAAGCTGAGACGAACGCGACGCCCGTTCCTGAAGCCCGGGAAGGCGAGGAGGAGGCCGACCACTTGTCCAGGGCGCTTGTGAAGTCCCTGGAATCTCACGTGGCTGAGCTTTCCTCTGCCTTGGAGAAGTTGGACCAGGAAAAAGCCTTATCTTTGGTCGAGAAGTCCAAGGTCGAGGAGCGAATTACCGCACTCACCACGGCCCCTGGCGCGGTGGCTGAGGCAGGCGCCGATCCGGGTCCGTTCATCACGGCCGATGCCCAGGAACTCAATGCCCTGCTTGAGGCGACGGAAGAGCGGGAGAGAGCCCTCCTATCTCAGCTTAACGTGAGATCGAAAGAGATCAAGATGATCCGATCTGATCACCAACGGCAGGTGGCCACTCTCGAGGGTCGGATTCGTAAGCTAGAGGATGTGGAACTTGTCAAGGCTGCCCAGGACGCCATGAAGGAATACGCCCTTTCCTTTGTCGCTAAGGCCATGTCTTCGGCGTTCGAGAAGGGCTTCACCCGCTGTCTGGCCGAGGTTCGAAAGAAGTTCCCGCTTGCGGTGATCAACCTCGAGGAGCTTCAAGCGCACTCCGATGAAGAGGAAGAGATCCCCGCGCTGTCCGACGCTTCTCCCGCTGATGGTCTTGAGGGGGTCCCCCGAGAAGACGAGGGTGGGAGTGTCTAGATCCCTAGCCTAGTCCTTAAGTTCTTCGGGACCAGGGCTTTTTGGTGTAACCCCTCGTACTTCATGAAAGTAAAGTGTCTCCCCCCTGCTTGTTATTGCTTATCTCCTCCCTTGGGGTGGAGCCTTCTTTGGGGTTCTTGACGGAGAAGAGTCAGTGTTCCTGCCGATTGGGCCGAGGGAGTTGCCCTCGGCTCGTCTAACGTGCATCCGTATCGGGGGAGTTGCCCCCGGCTTGGTTGGCGTGCCGACTGGCCGACGGATTTGCCCTCGACTCGGTTACCGTGCGGCCGCATCAGGGGAGTTTCCCCTGGCTTGGTTGGCGTGCCGATGGGCCGAGGGATTTGCCCTCGGCTTGGTTACCGTGCAGCCGCATCAGGGGAGTTGCCCCTGGCTCAGTTGGCGTGCCGATGGGCCGAGGGAGTTGCCCTCGGCTCGGTTTATCGTGCCGCCATATCGGGGGAGTTGCCCCCGGCTCAGTTGACGTGCCGACGGGCCGAGGGAGTTGCCCTCGGCTCGGTTTATCGTGCCGCCATATCGGGGGAGTTTCCCCCGGCTCAGTTGACGTGCCGACGGGCCGAGGGAGTTGCCATCGGCTCGGTTTAACATGCCGCCATATCGGGGGAGTTGCCCCTGTCTCAGTTGGCATGCCGACGGGCCGAGGGAGTTGCCCTCGGCTCAGTTTATCATGCCGCCATATCAGGGGAGTTGCCCCCGGCTCAGTTGGTGTGCCGACGGGCCGAGGGAGTTGCCCTCGGCTCGGTTTATCTTGCCGCCATATCGGGGGAGTTGCCCCCGGCTTAGTTGGCGTGCCGACGGGCCGAGGGAGTTGCCCTCGGCTCAGTTTATCGTGCCGCCATATCGGGGGAGTTTCCCCCGGCTCAGTTGGCTAGTCAGTCCGGGGCGCGACCCCATGTCTTGTGACTAGCCAATGAGGTCGACCTCTGAGGTCGTCCCTTCGACCGCCCCGCCAGGGGAGCTGCCCCTGGCCTCTCGGCCGGTCGGTTCGGCGGTCCTCTGGGGGAGTCGCCCCCAGCCTTGCGGCCGCTTCGAGTCGACTTGCTCGCTAGGAGGGCTATCCTTGCCTAGTGGCTGGCCCACCCCGAGGTTAGGCCCCGGGGAGTCTCCCGTCCGGGCGAATCGTGGAGGGGGGACCGGCCTGTTTGGGGATCGCCCCTGGTCTTTGCATGGTGCCACCCGGGCACTCCCTTGGTAGGGTCCCCCCTCTTCATGAGGTTATTTAGAGCCATGCTATAAGAGGAAAGCAGGGTCAAACCAATTTATTGAGAAAGGGGGAAGAAAAGAGTTACATTCGTCTTCCGATTTCACAGGCTTTACTGGTAATACTTGCGCAAATGCTCGGCATTCCAGGAATGGGTGAGGGTCTTTCCCTCTGAGTTTTCCAGCCGATAGGTGGCGGGCCCTAGAACTTCGACCACCTGGTAAGGACCTTCCCACTTGGTTGCCAGCTTCCCTTTGCGCGCGACCTCTGGACAGAAGATCGCCTTTCTAAGGATCAAATCCCCTTGGCGAAAACTACGCTCCTTGAGGCGGGAATTATAGTAACGCGCCACCTTTTGCTTCTGGTGGATGATTGTGGCCAAGGCTTGTTCTCGTCGTTCGCCCAGGAGCTCCAGGCCGAGATCCAAACCTTCGGTGTTTCTTTCTTCGTCGAAGTACCGGATGCGGATGGACTCCTCACCCACTTCGACTGGGACTACTGCTTCGGCGCCATAAGTGAGCATGAATGGGGTCTCACACGTGGCTTGTTTGTGGGTCGTACGGTAAGACCAGAGTATCCCAGGGAGCTCTTCAGGCCACTTTCCTTCGGCGCCTTCTACTTTCTTGCGGAGGGGTTCTATGATGCATTTATTGGCGGCCTCGGCCATCCCGTTGGTCTGGGGGTGCGCCACTGAGGCGAAGAGTAACTTGATCTTCCACTCGGCACAGAAGTCTTTAAACCCAGCTGAGTCGAATTGCTTTCCATTGTCGGTGACGATGGCGCGGGGGATTCCGAATCTGGAGATTATGGAGTTCCATACGAAGCTCTTTGCCTTCTTCCAGGTGATTGAGGCTAGAGGTTCGGCTTCGATCCATTTGGTGAAGTAATCCACAGCCACGATCAGGTATTTCCTTTGCCCTCGGCCCGTCGTGAACGGTCCCAGGATATCGAGCCCCCATTTCGCGAAAGGTATTGGGCTGATGATTGGGATGAGCTCTGAAGGGGGGATGGTCCCGGTGCTGGCGAACCTTTGGCATTCCTGGCACCTCTGGACATACTCTGTCGCATCGCGCATCAGGGTCAACCAGTAGTATCCTTGCCTCAGGATCTTCTGGGCGATTGTTGTGCCTCCATGGTGGTTCCCGCAGGTCCCCTCGTGCACCTCCCTGATGACGTAGTCCGCTTCCTGGGGGACGAGGCACTTAAGGTAGGGGAGGACGTCAGTCTTTGTCCACCGTCTTCTGTAGAGGGCTCCTTCGTTCATCATATACCAGAGCGCCTTCCTCTCCAAGGTCCGACGTTCTTCCACATCGGTTGGTGTTTCCCCATGAGTGAGGTATCGGATGATTGGGTCCATCCAGGTAGGGTCTCCGTCAATCACCATCATCTCCTTCTCTTCCGTGTTGGGGCTCCTGAGGTTTTCTATATAGACGGTGCGACCCAACTCCCTGGGCGAGGAGGAAGCAAGCTTGGATAGAGCGTCTGCTCGGGCATTCTCCGACCGCGGGAGGTGAAGGGTCTCGGCCCTTTTGAATTTGGACATCTCCATCTTGGTC
Source organism: Scilla litardierei (assembly GCA_030789695.1). Classification (NCBI taxonomy): domain Eukaryota; kingdom Viridiplantae; phylum Streptophyta; class Magnoliopsida; order Asparagales; family Asparagaceae; genus Scilla; species Scilla litardierei. The sequence continues at coordinate 15,688 of JAULAV010004832.1, read as the reverse complement.
GTGGCCAGGTAGCCCTGCATCGTCTCTTCGTGCGCCTCGTAGCTCCCTTGCAGCTGATTGATGATGAGCTTCGAGTCACTAAGGAGCCATACGTACTCAGCTCCGAGTTCTCGGGCCAGCCTCAAGCCGTTTATCGCGGCCTCATACTCGGCCACGTTGTTGGTGGCCAGGAACTCGAGCCTAAGCGCGTATTCGACGACGTTCCCCTCAGGAGACCGAATCGTGATCCCGGTTCCGCTCCCAGCCCGGGTCGCCGAGCCATCCACGTGAATAATCCATGTGTCTTGGTTGCCTGAGTGGCGAGCCGAGCTGATGTCAGTCATAAGTAAGTACAAAGGTTGGTTTGTTACCGTTTCCGAGACGTCTCCCGGTGTGAGGGTCCTTTCTTCTATGGTACACTCGGCGATGAAGTCAGCTAGGGCCTGCCCTTTGATGGCTGTGCGAGGCTTGAATCGCAGGTCGAATTCGCTTAACTCGACCCCCCAGTTCAGCATCCTTCCCATGCGGTCAAACCTTTTGAGGTTCTGTTCCAACTGGGAATCGGTTAGGACCAGTATCGTGTGAGCCTGGAAGTAGGGTCGGAGCTGCCTGGCTGAGAGGACGAGGGCGTACGCTAACTTCTCCATTGGCGTGTACCACCCCTCAGCGTCCTTCAAGATGCGACTGGTGTAGTATACCGGCCTCTGCACCCCCTCGTCTTCCCGGATCAGCACCGAGCTCACCGCTTCCATCGTGCAGGCCAAGTAGAGGCTCAACGATTCCCCCTCTCGCAGCTTGGAGAGGAGTGGTGGGCTGCGAAGGTACTCTTTGAGATCGGCGAAGGCTCAGGAGCAGTCCTCATCCCATGGTATTGTTTACCTCTCGTCGGCTGGCGCAGCGATTGCCTTCCTCAGAGTTTTGAAGAATGGGAGAGATCTTTCCACCGACCTGGACAGAAATTGCCCGAGGGCAGCGATGCGACCATTCAACCTCTGCAACTCCTTGATGGTTGTCGGCTCCCGCATGTTGATCAGTGCCTCAATTTTATCGGGGTTGGCCTCGATCCCGCGATTGGTGATCATGAATCCCAGGAACTTGCCGGATCTCACGCCGAACGTGCATTTCGTGGGATTGAGCCGAATATTGTACCTTCCTAGCTGTTTGAAGGTTTCCCTCAGGTCGGCGATGTGGTCAGTAGGATCCTTCGACTTCACCAGCATGTCGTCGACGTAGACCTCCAGGTTTCTTCCTATCTGGGAGTCGAACACCTTGTTGACCATTCTTTGGTAGGTTGCCCCCGCGTTCTTCAATCCGAAGGGCATTTTCTTGTAGCAGAAGGTTCCTCGGTCCATTGTGAAAGCCGTCATCTCTTCATCATCAGGATCCATCTGGACCTGGTTGTACCCAGAGTAGGCGTCCATGAAGCTGAGCATCTCGTACCCCGAGGCGTTGTCTACGAGGTGATCGATCCGTGGCAGTGGATAGCTGTCCTTGGGACAGGCTTTGTTGAGGTCGCTAAAATCCACACACATCCGCCACTTCCCGTTGGGTTTTCTGACCATTACCACGTTGGACAGCCATTTGGGGTACCAAACCTCTCGGATGAAACCGGCGTCGAGGAGTCGCTATACTTCATCAAAGGCTGCCTTCATTTTTGCACCGCCTAGGTTCCGCTTCTTTTGCCGGACGGGTCTGAAGTTGAGGTCGGCGTTCAATCGATGAACTATTACCCGGGGATCAATGCCAGGCATGTCCTCAGCCGACCACGCGAAGACGTCCAGGTTAGCCTCCAGGCATTCGACCAGCTTGCGCTTCGAGTCAGGATCCAGCCCTGACCCAATGGAGACGAATCTCCCCTCGACGTTCGTGACGGGGATCTGCTCTTGTTCTTCTACAGGGGTAGGTCTCGGTCCGTGCCTCAGGTCGAGAGAGGCCATTGGACCGCCCGGCCCCCTGACGACCTTCTCGTCTGCCAGGTGATAGCAGATATTCTCTCCCTTATTGTCGCCATTGATTTGCCTGACCCCCTTCGGGGTCTGAAACCTTATTGTCAGGTGGAGCGTTGAGACCACCACATCGATAGCGTTAAGGAGGGGGCGGCCGATGATGCCATTGTACGCCGAGCCGACCTTCAGCACAATGAATTCCATCGTCAGCGTCACCGAATCGGGTACTATCCCCAGCGTGACCGGGAGGTGGATCGCCCCGATGATAGGTGCAGAATGTCCCGTGAAACCAACCACGGGCCCCGTGCATGGCTCCAAGTCTTTGCCACGCAGCCCCATCCTTTCTAAAGTCGATGTAAAGAGGATGTCGCACGAGCTGCCGGTGTCGACTAGTAGCCACCGCACCATGGCGGTATCTACGATCAGGGACACCACCAGCGCTTCGCCCGATCCCGACTTTTCTCGTGTTCTATTGATCATACTGCCCCGGGAAGCTATTGGTCGGCCGCCAGTCTCCTCAACACTGTCCTCTGCTCGATCCACGCTCGTTGCCCGGTTCGTGTGCCTAGGAGGCATGGCCTTGCCCTGCTTGCCACGGGGTGGGTCAGTGCCCTCCACCAGGGCCGCGCCTCTTCTCCGCCCCCCGCGGCGGAGCAGTGTCATTGTCGGTGTGGTTGTTTTACGTGGGCGTTGTTCGTGTTCCCACAGACGGTGCCAGATGTTTACGGGTGTTTTCTCACCACAGCTCGTTGACCGTCGGCTGTATGGTCAACGAGGTCAAGGGGCCGACCTGAGGGTCCATTGGGTTCGCCGAGCCCGCTTGTTCTCGGCGCTACAGAGCTGAGGGGAAGCCTCGGCTCGATGAGTCGTGCTCAGCCTCGGCTGGGTCGCGCTCGACCTCGGTCGTATCCGCGTCGAGGGGTAGCCTCAGCGCCTTGCGAGTGGGTCGGTACTTGATCAGTCGTCCACATGACGACTGTGACGGTGATGGCCGACAGACGCTGAGGGGTAGCCTCGGTGCCTCGTATGTCTTCTTCCTGGACAGATGAAGAAACTCGTCAGGGAGGCCGGACCTAGGTTCCGACCAAAGCCCCTCCGATGCCTAAGTCAGATCAGGGTCTGAAAGGATACTCGACGGGGGAGATCCGACTTGTGAGGAAGCCGAAACGTCAACCCAGGCGGCGCGAGTTTTGGGGGAGGGAGTAAATGGAGTGGCGAAAGCCTAGGTCGTTGATGGAGTACCTCTGTGTTGGTTACCTGAGTTTCGATCCCCTCTCTTCGTCGTCCTGGCCTTCCCCTTATAGGGTCCTTCGTGATTGCCCCACGTCCTGCCTCCTCTCACGTCCCCACGATCCGCCTCCACCGCCTCCCACTCGCTCGTCGTCGTGGGGTGGTCCATTAACGGGTCCGTTGATGGCCATCATAGGATCGTGGATTCAGAGGGGCAGTTAATCCAGCCGAATGGGGGCCAGTCGGGTGTACCCGAGGGCGAGGTGGCTGGTCCTCCCGTTCCGTCCGTGGGCCCCCTTCGGGCGGGCCCGTCTTCTCTAGTGGGCTTCTCCTTTGAGGTCGGGCCGTTGCGCTTCGGGCTCGTTGATATTAGTCGTAACAGTCATCATCCCACGTAGTCACCAAAGATTTCTTCTTTTCCTTCGCTTTCCCTTTCTTCAACAATGGACATTCTGGTTTAATATGCCAATGCTTTCGGCAATTGTAGCAAATCACCTCATTCTTCGATTCGTCATCGTTAGAGGAAGATTTGCTCTTTTCCTGCAATCCTTTAGGAGTGGGAAATTAGCTTTGATATGTTCGGGTCTCTTGAAATTATGGCAAATAATTTCATCATCAGAATCATCAGAAATATTTTTAGACATAGAAGCATTACGTTTATTTAAAAGAAATTGTCTTTCCTGTCTAGTCTTCAAATTTTCTTGAAGCCTTTTACTACCAATGTTACGTCATCATCATTGTCATGTGAACTCGTCATTGCAATGGACTTTTTCTTTGGTTCTGTAGCATCTTTAACATCTCTTGCTTCTCTATCTTTAAGCTATAGCTCATATGTCATCAAATTTTCGATGGGATCCTCCATGCTATATTGGCTAAGATCTTTTGATTCCTGTATCGCAGTAACTTTGGCCTCGAAGCTCTTTGGTAATACTCCCAAAATATTCCTTAGTAAATCTTTATTTGAATAGACTTTTCCAAGCACCATGGAGTTATAGATGAGTGTGATGAATCTCATGTTCATCTCCTTGATCGTCTCATTATTCCCCATCTTGAAGCTCTCGTATTCATGGTTCAGCAAGGTGAGGCATGTTTCTTTCACCTGCGATCTTCCTTCGTGGGTAACCTCCAGAATATGCCAGATCTCCTTAACTGTAGAATAATGAAAAACACGATTATATTCAGTTTTATCCAATGCACAAATAAGAGCATTCATAGCCTTAGCATTCAAAGTACATAATTTTTTATCATTAGCATCCTACTTGTCTCTAAGCTTAGCAACATCTACTCCCTCTATTTTAAACGTAGGAGGTGTGAAACCAAATTCAATCATATCCTAAATATCATACTCAACAGAACTCAGATAAATTTTGCTGCGAGCTTTCCAATAAGCAACTCAGTACCATTAAATAAAGCTGGCCTAACTATGAACTGTCCCTTAGCAAAAGCACCATCTCACATACCCATAACTGTGTGTGTGCTTAACCCTAACCTCTAGGTCTAAAACTGTTCAACCAATTCTCTGATACCACTTGTAGGATCAAAAAAAGCACCCCAGAGGGGAGGCGAATAGGGTGATCGACAAATTAAAAAAATGTGCAACACACAGGCAGATAAAAGCACATAAAGCACATCCAGTCACAGGTAACACTAGCCATACACTGGTTTGGTCGAACATTGACCTACTCTAGCAACCCCCAAAATCCACTAATAGATCAATCTGTCTCAATAGGCACTTAGAACTCACAAATCACATGCTCTACACTTACAAGCTCTTTAGACTTGCAAATTCCATACTCGATTGAACTAATCTAGCTAGCTAGACTCTACCTCAATCTACAACCACATGAATCGAGAATCTCGAACTACCTCGTAGCTCTCTCACCACAAAAATAATGTAAAAATAATACAAGGTTCAAATCGCACTATACCATAAAAAATATTAATAAAAAAGTTCAGAGTGCTTAATTTGTGGCGTCAATGTGTCCTCGGAAATCTGTCTATTAACAGCTCTGTAATGGTTCTGACCATTCATCAATCAAACATCCATACTGAAAGATATGGCTTCGTGAACTTTTAGGTGTCTTTTCGCAATTTTTGAATTCTGCAGGGCTTCTCTTCATAAAAGTGAACAATGTATCCCCTTGTTTTTGGTTTCCATGCGTTGCTTGAGATGTAGCCGTACTTTGTTCTTTTGGCTTCCCTGCAAAAGAAAAACAAGGACAAACAAAATACCAAAGTGGTAAGTGCTTAAATAAGCTTTTGGAATTCAAACCCTCTTCCTCTCTTTCTTTCTATCTCTTCTCTATATCTCTCTCTTTATTTCTTCAATACCCACCCACAATTTTTGGGGACCCTAGAGGTTTTGTGTGCATGTTGGAAGGGCCTGCAAACATAGGCAAAGAGCATAAAACCAAATGAAGTAAAAGAGCTATAAACGTTCTTTCATAGCCCTATCTCATTCTTTATCTTTCTTCTTCTTTCTTCCTGTATCTCTCTCTTCTTTCTTTTCTCCTTTGTAGTCGCAAAAAACTTTAAGAGGGTTGGGGTTTTGACTTTAGGGCCAGCCAACATATTTATAGGGTTGATAGAAAAAGAACCTAGCCTTTTTGTATGTAAATTACAATTTTACCCCCAAACTTCTAAATCACATAATTTAGCCGTTTTAGATTAGTTTTCAATTCCGAAAATTTCTATGACTTTCTTGTTATCTTTCTCATGATCCATGGCTATAATTGATGCTTTATAACTTCGTGAAAATGACCAAATTTCCCTTTTTCCCCAAAGTGCATTTTATCTCCAAAATGACCAAAATGCACTTGGCCATCCAGTGTCTAGTTTTGACCTAAAATCACTTAACAAACACATCAAAATAGTTCATGAAAGTTTGTTATCATCAAACAAGAAATCCTAGATCGTTGTTTCCAACACTTGATTCTTCCTCAGGATAGATCCATTCTGTAAAAGATTGACTACGAGAGGTTGGCTACCTGTATGGTTCGGCAGAGTCACCAAGTGGGTAACTTCCCTTCTTTTTCATCAATGTCAAGTATCAATTTTATCCCCTTTTTCATGTGTGGTATGCTGATGGCCTCAGCGACTGACGAGTTACTATAACGCTCATCGACGGTGGCCAATTATGAGGCCAATTTAGCTAGCAAACGAAAATGGATAGTCACCACCCAGAAAGTCATTGATAATGCAAATGCGAAATTGGAGAGATTGTCACTTCATCAAGCCAAGCTCATGTCTTGAGCAGAGGAGACGGAGATGGAGCTAGCAATAACAAGAATGAGGGCTGAGGATGAGGCTACCCTCAAGAGGCAAAGCTGAGCAACAATTGCTCGAGAAATCTATCCTCAGAAAGCAAGCTAAGGAACGACTGCTCAAGAAAGATAGGAAGTGGAATGCTAAGCAAGCCGAAATCCGGGCTCAGATGCTTAAGTGGGAGAAAAAGTGGAAGGAGGAGGCCGGTCTTCAAGCTCGATTAGTTGTGTCAAAAGGGGTCGACATTTCGAAGATCACAGAGAGGTGGTGAAGATATACAAATAAAGCCTAGGCCCCACTGATGAATTTTTTTAAGGCAGGGTTCTAACGATCTCAGCTGGAAATCGAGCGTAATTCCCCACTTCCGGTGTTGACTTCGACCAGCTGACACTATTGTTCGAAGACGCATTGGAAGAAGGGAATGAAGACGCACCAGTCGAGTGGAATGATAACGCCTCTGCTGAAGAAGCTGCATCCTCGGAGGGTTATCCTCGTGACACCGCTGCCTCGTGAATTTACCACCCATTTTTGGAATGTGGTACTCGACTTTTTGTACTTTGTAAACATAATAAAGTTTGTAAAAAGAAATAAATGTTTGTCTTGTCATAAAATACCTTATTGATTATCTCATTCGCAGAGCATAGTAATGCCTGCCTATACTCTCAACAACTTAGACTTATACGTTAGTAAAATGCTGGATGTGAGCTGTTGAGCAATAAACTTTTACTTCGGTTGAAGAGTCTCATACTCCTTGTCGGTAAAACAGACATATCCCTCGAGAGGGTAGTCTCATATTGCATTATTGGGCAAGCCTAAGCTCGGTCGGCCCACAAAGGGGATGACCATCTGTTCGTATAGCCGAGCGACCCACAAGGGTATAAATAACTCATCCACTGTCGTATATCTTGTTGACCCGCGAAGGGAGATGCCCCTCCATTCGTATAGCTGAGTGGTTCGCGAGGGTATAGATAGCACGTCCATGATCGTATAGCTTGGTCGGCTCGTGAAGGGGATGCCCCTACGTTCGTATAGCCGAGAGGCCCATGAGGATATAGATAGCGCGTCCCCAATCGTATAGATTGGTCAGCCCACAAAGGGGATGCCCCTCTAATCTATAGCCGAATGTCCTGAATGGGTTTAGATTGCTCGTCCCTGATCGTATAGCTCGGTCGACCCGCAAAGGAGAATGCCCATCCATTCTTATAGCCGTGTTGCCGCGAGGGTATCAATAGCTCATCCCGATTGTATAGCTTGGTCTGCCTGCAAAATAGATGCCCCTCCATCCGTATAGCCTAGGGGCCCACGAGGGTATCAATGGCTCATCCCGATTGTATAGCTTAGTCTGCCTGCAAAAGAAGAGAACTCATCTCCGGTCGTATTGCTTGGTCAGCCCACGAAGGGGATGCCCTTCCGTTCGTATAGCTAAGCGGCCCGCGAGGTTATAGATAGCTCGTTCCCAATTGTATAGCTCGATCAGCCTGTGAAGGGGGAATGCCCCTCCGTTCGTATAGCTGAGCGGCCCACAAGAGTATAGATAGCTCGTCTCTGATCGTATAGCTTGGTCGGCCTGCGAAGGGAAATGCCCCTCCATTTGTATAGCCAAGGGACCACGAGGGTATTGTTGGATCTTGATCCTAGCCTATAGGGGGTGAATAGTCTTATAAAATAATTCGTACAACCCATGAACAAACTCACGCAGTTATAGCAACAGAAGGGTAAATAAAATGCAGACACAGAGTACACAGCAGATTTACCCTGGTTCGGTCGACCCTTCGACCTACATCCAGCCCCCAAAGCAGATACTAGTATTGAATAGCGCAATAGGTACAAAACCACAAGTTAGAGCACGCTCAGAGCACCCTCTACGTCTCTACACTCGCCAGGCTCTCAGTACCCCACATACTGTGTTTTCTCTCACTATCAATCCGTACCCTCTATGTCTCTACACTCGCCAGGCTCTCAGTACCCACACACACTGTGTTTTCTCTCACTATCAATCCTAGTAACGCTTTCTACCAGCTAGTTCCAAACTAGTTGGGTCCCACTTGTCTAGTCCCTCACTAGACAAGTCCCAAAATCCCCCAAAGATGGTAAAAGTTTCTCATACAGAGAACGTTACACTAAGACATGAATAAAAAGAGTTAAGGGTTTAGAAATGCTCAGTTCGTGTCTGTGTAGGCGTCTCTGTCAATCAGCACGTCGTCAGCTCCAATCTGACACAAACGGTGTCTCGATCCGACTCCTGGATGTCAAGTTGTACACTGGTCTGTGTGTATAGCAATCCCAGTTCAACTTGAATTATTGGCAGTCTGTGCGGTTAGCAATTCCTTAAAACTCAATTCCACATCAGCAAAGGGTTGTGTACGTTTTGTTTTCACTTGATCTGCTGAGTTGAATCCTTGTCGTTGATTCGTTGCTTTTCGTATTGATGCGGTTGCCACGTCAGCGTCCTGTTTTGCTTTTCGCTTCAAAATTTAGGGCATGCAGGCAGCAGCAACAGCAGTGTCCTCATCTTTGACAACGACGAGCGGTGATCTCCAGTGACTCAGGCAGCCCGACAGCACGTCATCTGCGACTCGACGGCGTAGAGCCCTTCGATAGCAGCCCCCAACTCTACGACGTGCAGTGGCGATCTATGACAAGCGACGATCTTCAACTAGAGCAGCAGCAGCGACTCAGCTTCTCGGTGCTCCGACTTCAGTGATCTTCAATGAGAGCAGCAGTGATGAGGCTTCACTGTGCAGCGGCGATGGAGAGTTCGATGACGGCAGCGGCGTGAGCTTCGACAGGCGGCGCTCTGACTTTGGCAACATCTAGTAGAAGCTTCGGATGCAATCTTCAAAGGCACTCTCGTCAGTGGCGTAAGCTTCTTTGAGGAACAGCGGCGGCGACTTCGTCTTCGAGATGGCGTTCTCTCGTTTCGATTTTCCATGGCGGCAGTGACTTCGTCTTTGATGCCGACTCGATAGGTGATGATGCAGCGGACTACTCACGGTGGAGAGCAACAACTCATGGCAGAAAACTACCCGACGCTCCTCCAACAGTGGCACTTGACTTGGTTACTTGATCTCTACGGCGACGACTCGTTCTTGGCAGCGGCAACGATGGCTTCTTCGAGCTTCGGTGATGACACGCGATCTCCGATGGCGGCGGGGTTTTGAACTGCGACTTCTTGGATGAAGACGTTGATGCTGACAGAGATCAAGCGGGCTTTGTGTGGGCTTCGTGCGAGTTGATCTTCCTCAATGATGGTTGCTTGAAGATGAGGCTTGGAAGGGTTTTTGTCAGTTTGCCTTTTGGGGAAGTATGTTGCCCGTGGAGTATTGGAGCAAGGAAGTTTTTTTGCAGCTAAATGATGTAGATGAGGGTTTCTGTTAGGCCTTGGTAATTTGCGTCAAGGGAGGAAGTTTGGCTTTTAAACTTTGTGGGACTTGGCTTGCGGCATTGATACATGACGTTAGGGTTTGTGCCGCAAGTTTTTTTTTGCTCCACTTTTTGTTGTTATGGCCGCATATCTTTTCGGTTGTAGATGAAAGGCTATATAGGAGTCCAATAGGATTTGTGCAAGAGAGAATCCCTAAAGTGTAGGGATTTGGAATTTCAATATGATTTTGTTCTATCACTTTGCACCACAAATTGGACATTTGATTTGATCAAGTTGGGATTTGAGTAGGAGATTGATAGAAGCAAATATTCTTAATTGATTTGTTCTAATCTCAACTTGATTTGAATTGATCCTCCTCATCTCTTCATCTTGACCAAGTCATCGTTGCTTCTTTGCTATGTGAATGGCACTTTGACCAAGTCCATTAGCTATGTGGATAGCAATTCCTCCAACGCGTAGAGTAACGACTTTGCCATTTCTGAAACACAATTAGTGCACACGTTAAATAGTTTGCTTACATTTGTCATCATCAAACTAAAGTTTCTAGATCGTTGCGTCCAACAGGTATAAATAGTTCGTCCCCGATAGTATAGCTTGATTAGCTTGCGAAGCGGGAATGCTCCTCCATTTGTACAGACAAGCGGCCCGCGAGGGTATAAATAGCTCGTCCCCGATCCTATAGCTTGGTTGGCCTGCGAATGGGAATGCCCCTTCGTTCGTATAGTCGAGTGGCCCATAAGGGTATAAATAGCTCATCCCTGATCGTATAGCTCGGTCGGTCCACAAAGGGAAATGCACATCCATTCATATAGCCGAGCAGCCCGTCAGGGTATAGATTGAATGCATAGACCTAAGTACTTGAAAAGTAAACAAGGTCAAAAAATCGACCCTTGTAAAGTACAATTGTCATGCGTTCATTCTTGACATAATGGAATCATGGATAGAAAAGAAAATTTATTCATTGATTTATTTAAAAAATATGACAATGAAAATCCATATAAGTGTTTATTCAACGTGAGGTTTGAAGTGTTGTCGTGCACATCTTTAGGCTTCCAACTGATGAAACCTCCTTTGCAGCTTATTCGATAACCCATGTGATTGGCTAGTCAGGCATGACACCCTTTCCTTTGTCTTTCCCTTTTGAGGTCCCCTCAGCTACCCTCGTCTGTGAGTTGTCAACGAATTTCTTCAAGTGGCTACGTTTGATCAAGGCTTCAATGTCCTTTTTAAGCTTCCAGTAATCATCAGTGTCATGTCCATTATATTGGTGATACCTACAAAATTTGAGGTTATCCCTTTTTTCATAGTTAACTTTTAGCTTAAGGGGGTCGGTTGAAGTGTCCCTCGCCCTGTGCATAGGCCAGTACTTCGGCCTTAGAAGCATTCAGCTTGGTGAAGGTCCCGTCGGCTACACTTGAATGATCATTGGGACTCCTTTCTCATCGCCTCCTATCTCTAGGTTCTCGGCGAGAGCCATAATGAGGTCGAGCTTCTCTCCTTGCTTCTGCACGGGGATTGGAAGAGTTTTTATTTTGGGCATCCACTACTTCCTCTGATAACATGTACCGTTTTGCCCTGGTGAGGAGGTGGTCGAGGTTACGTGGTGGTCGCTGGTGCAGTGATTTCGCCAAATCCTCGTAGCGGATTCGCTTCTTAAGAGCAGTGATGATGGTCTCATCACTGCAACCCTCGACATTAAGCCTCTCATTATTGAAATGAGTGAGGAAGCCCTGCAGCTTTCCCCTTCTCTTTGCTCCAGGATGAACAAATGGTCCAAACCTCATTTTCGTTTACGTTCCGCCATGAACTACCGAGAAAGCTTGGGATAAGCTCTTGAAAGACCCAATGCTATGATTGGGTAGTTCATTATACCATTCATTCACTGCCTTGTGCAACGTCGTATGGAAAGCACGACACATAAAAGGTTCATCCGCCCCATGTATCTCCATCATGCCTTGTAATCTTGGATGTTCTCACGAGGATCGTATGTAACACTGTAATTTTCTAGGGGGGAATCTTGAACTTCCAAAATCACAGAGTCGAGGTGATGCTCCTTTTCAATGGGCTGCGTCCGTCTTCCAAGCCAGAGGATGAAGAATTGGGACATTGCACCTTGCTACGACGTCTGGTCTACCGGCAGGTGGAGGCACTAGAGGAATCAATAGTATCCCCTCCCGAATCATTGGGGGAGTTCGAGGGAGGACCGCTGTAGTGCCCTGTGGTAGCTACTGCACACGTACTAGAGGGGGGGTGAATAGTACTTAAAATAATCAAGATAGTTATTCCTAATTATTGTTCAAGAAACAAACGACAATGCGGAATTAAGCAACTATCAACAAGAATTAAAACATACGCAAACAAACAATATTACTGGGTTCGGATCCACCCAAGTCTCCCCGACTTGTTCCCGGTGATCCTACGTCCCAACCACCCGGATCCCCTCCGGATACTTGAGTTAGCAACCCTAACTCAAGATTTCCACTATGAAGTATTTGTGAAAAACCTTCACAAGTCAAATCATACACAAACTAATTTGTGACTCCCACAACCCGGGATCACAACCACACTCTCACAACCGAGAGTGAAACTTACAATTCAAATATGAAATGAAATAAATACTTACCTACAAAATCCTATGCCTTGAGTAAATCTTACCAAATTAGGGCAAGGAGGGATTTTGAGGAAGATGATGCCACCAAATCCTAGCTTCAAGAAGATGACCAGCAATGGAAGCCTAGGGTGGAGTATGGTGACTAGAATCGAGCTCTTGGCTTGAGATGCTCACAATGGAGAGAATCTCTCTTGAGGAAGATGGCTCAAAGAGTGAAGGGAGAGATTCTTGTGAGGGAGAGAGAGCTTTTAATTAGCTTGGGAGAGATCTTCTCTTAGGTCTGAAATTGCTTGTAAAATGGACCTTCAACCTTGCCTCAAACGTATCAAGTTTGTATTTATAGAGGCAATGAAAATCGTGTTGGAAAAGTTCCCAACAGCTCTTTTCTGAACCCAACTAGTCTGTCAAAGAACAACCACCGACCGACTAGTTCATCAACTAGTCGGTCGGTCAATCAACGTAGACCGACTAATGGAAGAACAGCCAAAAGTCGAAGTTCCAGGCAAAGACAACTAGTCGGTCTAAGAAGACTTACCGACCGACTAGTTTCACAACTAGTCGATCGGTGAATGATCTTTGACCGACTAACGTCAAAATAGAATAGGTTGACTTCAAGATGAATTAGTCGGTTTAAGAACAAATACTGACCGACTAGTTTCTCAACTAGTCGGTCGACAAACGTTCTTTGACCGTCTAACTCGAAACAGTAACTCAGGCTGTACAGAGGCAAGCTCAACTAGTCGGTCCAAGAAGGATTCTTAACCGACTAGATCGTCATCTAGTCGGTCGGTGACTCTTCTTTGACCGACTAATTGATCAACCTGGAATGAGCTGAATATAGCAAGGCATCTAGTCGGTTCATGTAGAGTTGCTGACCGACTAGATCGTCATCTAGTCGGTTGGTGACTCTTCTTGAACCAACTAACATGCACTCGAAGCCGAGGGAAGAAGCGATAGGCTTCGGGAAAGTTTCTAATGGCTTCTATGAAAATCCTAGCTCTAAGATATGAGCGAAATGAAGTATATAATGTAAGTCCTACTCAAGGCTTAACATTCTAATCTATGAAGCTAGAAGACTATAAATTAAACCTTACGAACCGTCTTCAAAACTTCAATCTTCATTCTTGACTTCAATAAAACTCCTTGAGCTTCAACGAAGCTCCAGGCACACGATCACGCGTATTGAGAAGTCTTGAGGCGTCGCTTTTGATGTTCGTATTCTTTTGCCGACGATCTCCATAACTGCGCTCACAAATAAGTTAGTATACATTATTTATTTTTGCTCATCATCCAAAACCAAATCCGGGGAATCAATACACAACATTCTCCCCCTTTTTGGTGATGACAAACCAATATAAATAATAACAATAATAATGATTCAATTGAAATTTACTTACTCCCCCTGCATTGATGACACGTTAGTTCCATATTCAATAATGTTCATATGCATCAAGCAGTGAGGGAAATATAAAATATGAATCCTACTATTGCACATATAGGATCAAAATCCATTTTATATCTTCACTCCCCCTGAAACTAACACATCAAATTAGATTCATGGTAAATTCCTTGAATTATTAAATAGCACATTGTCATTACTATATCTCTCCCCCTTTGGCATTAGCAAAAAGAGCGGGAGGAGACAAAACCAATGGCTAAAAAATAATGCATGGGAGTCGAAGAATACGACCAAGGTCCAAAATAACACCAATGCAAAATATCAAATGCAAAATACCGAATAAAAGCAAAGCGTGTCAAGGAGACCAAAGTCGAAAATCGGAAACCGAAATCATCAAACCATAGGCGAAATACGAAATACGAAATCATCTAGCCATAGGCGAAACTCGAAAACCAAAATCATAAAATCATCGACGAAAATCGGAAAACGAAATCACCAAGCCATAGGCGAAAATCGAAATACGAAATCATCAAGCCATAGGCAAAAAACGAAATCCGAAATCATCAAAAACTCAAATCGATTTCACTTATTGAGTTTTGGAACATACTCTCCAAAATCAATAAAATGCATGGAAAACAATTCTATGTTTCCATGGAAAGAATTCTATTAAATCCATAAAATGGTCGAACGACGAAATCAACATCAGAGACAAAAATAATCCGATGTGCATACCAAATGTAGCATGCAAGAATGTTATGCCAAAAATAGATAGAACATCATATAACAATGGCATACACTAATCTAGCATACCAAATGAAGCAAAATGATACCAATCGTAATATATTCTACCAATGGATACCAATATGAATCAAAAGTATGAACATACTTACAACATTAAGCTCCCCCTACTTTGGTTCATCATTCAAGCACCATCAACTCCAATCGAATGAAAATCCTTGCAAATCACGGAGTTGGTAGGGTTGGTATCTCATGGTGGATTTAACCTAGAGAATATCATTTTGGTATCCAAAAATCTTTTTGGATCCTATGGGTTAGGCAATAAATTTAGCTAACTAAATTCAAATTAAATGTAACCCATACAAACCACAATTTCTTTGGTACCCATAAAATGAAATTAAACTTATGGTACCAAGCAATGAAGGGTCAAAGGGAACTAACCCTTCGGAAACCAAGTCCAAGAGGAACTTGATTTCCCAACATAATCATCATTCAAAATAACATCATTTATAAACGATTTCACATACAAATTCTTAGCATGCATGCTTGTGTTCTTCGGACCCCAAATAGTGTATGTCTTGGGAGTCCTAATCCTATTGGGAACATGCATATATTGTTGATTTCTATGTGATGCATGTCGTGGGTAAGCATATGGCATGCGATGCAATGGTGCATGATGATAATTATTCATATGAGAATGAGGATGAGCATATGAATGTGGAGGGACACGTGCATGAGTGTGTCTCACATGGTGTGCACGTGCTCGTGGATGCGGAGCATAGAAATCAGCATATGTGCTAACATGTGGGGTAGGATTTGTGTTCCTACGTGGCATGGTATACATGAAAGCATGACCCTTCTTTGGAGGTCCACCCAAAGTAGGTTTCTTTCCAAATGGGGGCGTGTTCCTAGCGGAAGCACCATTGGTAGAAGAACTACCCATGACGTGTTTACTTCCACTAGTAGAAGCATCGGAAGATGGCCTAACAAAGGTGGCGGACGATTTGGATGAATCTCCCATCTTATACCCCAAACCAATGTGATGATTGGCCGGAGGTAAGTCATTTAGGATATTATCCAACTTGCCCTTACCTTTGTTGAATTCATGAATTCGGCCTAATGTGCTCTCATGCTTC
>JAULAV010004829.1:0-25000 GCA_030789695.1 Scilla litardierei | reverse complement strand
GAAGCCGCGCGGCTGACGGATAAGAGCTCGTGGATGATCCAATGAGCGGTGTTTAAGGGGAAAGGGATTTCGCCATGAATCCGGTCATGGGACATGGCGTAGAGAAAGAGCAGCTCATCCCTAGACACCGCGGATACATCAACACGAGCAAAAATGGTGTTGGCAAGGAAGCAGTGAGCGAAACGGTAGCAAGGGTGTATGATGTAGGAGGCGAGGGCTACCGCTGGAAAGGAGGTATATCGGGTGAATCGTTGCCAAACACCATCAGCCCGGAAGTAAGAAAAGATGTCAGATCGGTCATGAGTAGGCCATTCAACATGGCAATCGGGGTTGGGGTAGAGTAGAATGTTGTTAAGCTGGACGAAGCTCATGGAAAAATCACAATTGAAGGCCCGGAAGGTGAAACCATGATCTGACACCTCGAGAGAACTGAGGAATTCAAGTGTGAGATTTCTGTGTGTATTGGCTTGGGTCTGCAAAAGATAATCACAACCTATGAAGCGAAAAAGTGCACGGACGTCCCTAAAGAGTCTAAGGGATTGTAGGGTGGGGAAGTCGGCGAAAAGAGTAGGTCGGATAGGGCGATGAAGGAGGGCTTGTAAGTGATCGGATTGCTCCTTAGACGAAGGGTTTATGCCGAGGAAAGATGGGGAAAAGGGGCCGTATAGGGGATTTCTGCGTGACGATGAGTCTATTTCCTTTCCCTTCCCAGACATGGGGATGGCACAGGGAAGATGATGAAGCAGATACAGTGTACAAACACAAATTCAAGATATTAAAAAAAATGAAATAAATGTGAAGAGTGGAAAGAAGTTACCCATCAACGTTGGAAGATCAAGCACCTGAAAGACCCCACGCAACATAGGGAAGCAATTTGGGAAGCTGCCGCTCGTTGATCCGACAAGAATAGCAAGTTTCGAAAATTTGGGGGTTAGGGTTAGGGTTTGGACTTTTGATGCAAGAATGTTGTAGATGGGGAGGGTGGCGATGGTGGGGGAGTATGGGAATGAGTGGGGATGAAGATTTAGGGGCAGTAGGATAGATGGGGGAGGTCGATTCGGCAGATAGAAGAGGAGAGATGCGTGTTTGGGGGAGTCGGGGGTCGGGTGGTCGAATCCGTGCGGAAGGATGTATATATAGGGGTGAAAACCAACCGATCGGGTGACTTTTCACCCGATCGGTTGATTAAGATCGAAATTTTTTTCCTTCGGCCAACAGCTACAGGTGAACCAATCGGGTGAAGATCACCCGATCGATTGACCGCTTCTCAAATTTTCCCGAGAATATCCGACTTTTTACCCGGTCAGTCACACGACTGCAGCATAACTCAACCGATCGGTTGGTATATCCCCTAAATTTCCCGAGAGTTCGGCCCTTCTCGCACGGTCTGCCACCCGGTCACATGATGCTTCACCCGACCGGTTCATAAGGAGAGCAGATACGGCCATCGTCTGATACGTCTCACCCGATCGGTTGAGAACTCACCCGATCGGGTGAGGGCTTGTTTCCTACAGAAATTCACGATTTGCCTAAGTTTCTCGACGGATGATCTCGCGGCTGAATTCAATTATTAAAATAGATAAAATAAAGTTTAAAAAAATGAGTCTAAGAAAACAAGGGTGAGAGTGTAGAACATGGGTTGCCTCCAATGAAGCGCTTTTGTTTAACGTCGTTTGCTCGACGCCTTATATGGTGGTCAATTGGGGTCCGGAGGGTTTGAGGAAGAGTCGTCGGTCGCTGAGAATCCGACCGGAGGGAATCCTGGTTCTCCTACCGCATAGTGTTTCAGGCGCTGCCCGTTGACTTTGAATGGCTCATTCCTTCCTATTATCTCAATAGCCCCATGCGGGAAAACCTTGGTGACGCGGAAAGGTCCCGACCACCTTGACTTGAGATTTCCAGGAAAGAGCTTCAGCTTTGAGTTGAATAGGAGAACTAAGTCCCCTTCCTTGAATTCCCTCTTCAAGATGCGCTTATCGTGCCACCGCTTCAGCTTCTCCTTATAAATCCTGGCATTTTCACAAGCATTGAGCCGGATCTCGTCGAGCTCGTTAAGTTGTAACTGCCGGTGCCCTCCGACCTCCTTGGCGTCGAAGTTTAGATTCTTGATTGCCCAAAATGCCTTATGTTTCAATTCCACTAGCAGATGGCATGCCTTCCCGTAGACAAGCAGGTAGGGGGTTGTGCCGATATGAGTTTTAAATGCCGTCCTGTAAGCCCAAAGCACGTCAGGAAGTTTTGATGACCAATCCTTCCTAGAATTGGCCACTGTCTTTTCTAGTATGTTTTTGATCTCCCGGTTAGAGACTTCCGCTTGGCCGCTAGTCTGCGGGTGGTAGGCACGCCCCACCCAGTGTTGTACCCCGTATTTTTTAAGAGAGCCTCGAATTTCTTCTCTATAAAGTGGCTCCCTCCGTCACTGATCAGGACTCGAGGTACACCGAACCGCAGGAAGATGTTGTTTTTAAAGAACTTGGCGACCACTCTGGAATCATTGGTTGGACTGGCTATCACCTCAACCCACTTCGATACGTAGTCCACGGCTACCAAGATGTACTGGTTCCCCGAAGAGGAAGGGAACGGTCCTATAAAGTCCACTCCCCACACATCGAAGATCTCTACCTCTAGGATGTAGTGTTGAGGCATCTCATTCCGCTTGGAGATATTCCCCGTCCTTTGGCATTTGTCACAGGCCTGGACATAAGCATGGGTGTCTTTGAAGAGGGTTGGCCAGTAGAATCCGCTCTGGAGAACTTTCGCAGTCGTCTTATAGGTGCTTGCATGCCCTCCACACTGCTGATCGTGGCAGTGGGAAATTATGGAGGTCACCTCAGTTTCAGGGATGCATCTTCGTATCACCCCATCGTTGCAGGTTTTGTACAAATGGGGGTCATCCCAATAAAATTTGCGGACCTCATGGAAGAATTTATTCTTCTACTGGTAGCTCACATTGTGGGGGACGATGGCACAAGCCAGATAATTTGCGATGTCGGCGTACCAAGGGGTCCAGGCGGAAGAGACGAAGAAAAGATGCTCGTCAGGGAGCGAATCATCGATCGGTGTAGCGTTCAAATCGAGGGTAGACATCCTGGACAGGTGATCGGCAACTACATTCTCCGCCCCCTTCTTGTCTCTGATTTCCAGGTCGAATTCCTGGAGGAGGAGAACCCATCTAATGAGCCGCGGCTTAGCTTCCTTCTTGCTCAATAGGTATTTGAGAGCCGCGTGATCTGTGTGCATGATCACCTTAGCACCAATGAGATATTGCCGGAACTTGTCCATGGCATAGATGACCGCTAGCAATTCTTTTTCCGTGGTAGTATAATTTCTTTGGGCAGCGTCAAGGGTCTTGCTCGTATAATATATGACATGCAGGTTTTTATCCTTCCTTTGCCCCAAGACGGCACCAACGGCATAATCACTTGCATTGCACATTAGCTCGAAGGGTAGATTCTAGTCCGGTGGCTGTATTATGGGCGCGGAAATCAAAGCTTGCTTCAGGGTGCGGAAGGCTTCCATACACCCCTCGGTGAAGACGAAAGGCGCGTCCTTCACGAGGAGTTGGGTCAGCGGCATGGAAATCTTCGAGAAGTCTTTTATGAAGCGGCGATAAAATCCCGCAAGTCCTAGAAAACCATAGACTCCTCGAAGATTGAGCGGTGGCGGAAGCTTTTCAATCACCTCACCCTTAGCCTTATCAACCTCGATTCCCCTAGAAGAGATGACGTGTCCCAGCACAGCTCCTTCTTGGACCATGAAGTGGAATTTCTCCCAGTTCAGGACTAATCCCTTTTCTTAACATCTCTCCAGGACTTTAGTTAGATTGCTGAGGCATGAGTCAAACTCAGTTCCATAGACGGAAAAATCGTCCATGAAAACCTCCATGATATCCTGGGAGTAGTCGAAGAAGATAGCGGACATGAGTCTTTGGAATGTATCTGGGGCGTTACAAAGTCCGAACGGCATTCTTCTATAGGCAAATGTCCCAAATGGGCAAGTGAAAGTCTCTTCTCCTGGTCATCGTTATGAATAGGGATTTGAAGGAATCCGGAGTACCCGTCCATGAAACAGAAATAGTTATGCTTTGCCAGCCTCTCGAGCATCTGATCAATGAAAGGGAGAGGGTAGTGATCCTTCCTCGTGGTCTTGTTCAGCTTTCTATAGTCAATGCACATCCGGTACCCTGTGACGGTCATCGTAGGTATTAGCTCGTTCTTCTCGTTGCGAACCACCGTCATTCCTCCTTTCTTGGGTACGGCGTGCACCGGGCTAACCCAGCGACTATCAGAGATATGGTATATGATACCGGCATGTAGAAGCCTAACAATCTCCTTTTTCACCACCTCCATCATTATGTGATTTAGCCTCCGCTGTGGCTCAATCGAGGAGGCTTTCTCATCCTCAAGCAGTATTCTATGGGAGCAGAGGCCCAAGCTAACTCCTTTCAAGTCTTCAATTACATACCTGAAAACACCCTTGACTTTTTCAAAACACCAAGAAGTTTGGTCTTTTGGTCTTCATGCAACGAGGAGGTCACTATGATCGGCAGGGTCAAGTTCTTCCCCAAATATTCATACTTTAGTCCCGAGGGCAACTCTTTCATTTCAACCTCATGAGGTCCCGACGCATATTTCTCAAGCTGAGTATCTTCTAGTGAAAGGACTTCTTCGTGGATTTCTTGAAAGCCAGCATCCAGAACTTCACTCCCAGCCGTGGTTCCGCATGGCAAAGTCTCGCAAGGTATCGTGGGGATGACCAAGGAAGGCATTGGGTCTCTTTCAAGCTCATAATAATTATCCGGGAAGAAGGCTTCTAAGTGAAAACAGGTTTCAACAGTCAATGGTTCCCCCACAACTGCTTCTAGCTTCCTCATTGTCCAAAGATCCGGGATGCTCGATAGAAGTCTGCAAGGAATAGATCGGTTCCTATCCAACGTAACTGACAGACTCAGCCTGATGGTTCTCCTGACAAAACTCCGCGAACAATTCTTCCTCACCAAACTCAGAACCATGCATGTCGATATACGCCACTTCATCATGAGGAAAGAGAGTTGTCGTGACAGGATGCTGCTACATATCATGATACCTCCTCTGATTTTCTACAGCGGCAGCCAGAAGGGACATTATATTCGAAGTATTTAGGGATTCTACCAAGCTCTGTGCCAAACAGCGGATGTGGTGCGAGTGATCCCAGATATCACCCGAAACTGCACGCATCATCCTCGTCGCTCGAGCAGAATACCTATGAGAAGGGAGAGAGAGAACTGCACATATAGCAAACACGTCAAAAGCATCGGTTGCATAAACGGGAGGCAAGGAATAGTGATGGAGGTGCGTCGACTCAGTAAATCAATTCTATACAACTAATATTTACAGTATGTACAAGTAAAATCAAAAAGTGTAGAATGCGAAAATTATCGCGAGGTAGGGATGAGAGCTAGACACAAGGGTTCATGAAATCCAAAAATAACAAGCACGTTGCCTCCCCGGCAACGGCGCCATAAAGCTCGACGTTCCCCGCTTTGTGCGTGTTTTATGTGTGCAATAATATGATTGGGGGCGTGCGATTTAAATATTTGTAACCACAAGCGCACGGTGTTGTAGTGTGGCTTGGGGGTCGAACTCAGGGAGGCGTGGATGTGCATGTGTCAAGTAGGATCAAATTCACCCCATGGGCGAGCTAGCCCGAATCGGATAATGGGTTGTCACAGTAAGTGGAATGCAAGAGATAAACAATATAAAGGAAAAACCCGGGACTTTGGTTTCCACCCTATCGTGCGATTCTCGTTGATACGGCTTACGGGTAGGATAACGATTGGAATTAGGGTCTAATGGTAAGACGTTGCCTCTAAGAGTGGTACCAGCGTCCCATGGGCCCGATATTTTGGTCGGTGCCCAGGATGATACGCCGGACTTCCCGGGTTCGGTCAGTGGGCACTCCAGTGTCCATTAACACTGACCAACTCCGGGAGCACTAAGTTCACAACGATAACTCCCAACGTCTCATCCAGGATTCGACGTTTACGCTAAAGGCGTGAGCTATGGCTAGGGAGTCAGCCGCCAAGTTTATTCCCCCTTGGCCCAATGGTCAAAGGCGGTCTTTTTCTCGCCGATGACAATAAAACACCCCGCGTAACCGTTAGATTCCTAATCCCTATCGATTTCCTAGTCCTATGGACGCATCGGGAAGAACCCACGAAGGGGTTTACACCAAAATCCCAGATTTGGGAACTACTCACACATATTTAGTAAAAAGCGATCTAAATAGAAATCGACAGTAAAAATCATGATCAGGCGATTGAAAAGCAGTAAGAGCACTGCTAATAACACTATATTAAAGTTTGACAAAGATCGGAAAACTTACAAATATCTGAAAAATTACAGCCGTCAAGAGAGAGAAAAAACAACAAAAAATAACAACTCCGGTTTCTGGAAAACCTAGGGGTCCTATATATAGAATACAAAATCACCCGATCGGGTGAAAAGTCACCCGATCGGGTGACCTGCTTCGTTTCTTCGACATCACAGAATAGGTTTCCACCCGCTCACCACGACACGGTCGGTTGAAGGTTGAAGTTGGTCGGTTGGATCTTCTTGCCGTCGGGTGAACCGGTCGGTTGATCTCTCCGTGTCGTGGCTTCGGACAATCGGCTACAGGTGAACCGATCAGGTGAAAGTCACTAGATCGGTTGGCATTCAGCGTCAGAATTCCAGAGAGTTGGGGCGTTTGAACCGGTCACTGAACCGACCGGGTGACTTCTTGGCCGCTCCAACTTGCGTCCGGGTGGTGCACGCGTGCATCACCTGATCGGTTGGAAGTGACCAACCGGTCGGGTGAGGGGCTGAAAGATGCGATCTTCATCGTTTGACCCCCTGGATCACGCGTGACTCCTCCCGTTGCTCCGGGGACTGATGATATCGTCGTTTTATGTCCCATATGCCAGTAAAATCCTGCAAAATACGAAAAACACAGAAAAGTGAAAGAAAACACGAAAACACGAGAAAACGAATATAAGAAAGCGATAAATAACGGAAAAAGGAAGAAAATGTGCGCAAATATATGAAATATAAACGCACGTCACATGCTGGACCGCCGCCCCCGTCGTCGTCCGACCTCCCCCAACCCGTCACCACCGGAGCTCCCCCTTCTCCATGACGACATCCTGCCTCCCGAACCCCTCTTCGGTGCCTCCAGCACGCCGTAGCCTCTGCCTAGACCGCCAGTGTCGCAACTCTCCTCCAATGGCAAGCCACTAAGCCCGACCCTTCCCTCACCTCACCCAGCCTGCAGGCGACCCTGCACGAACCCGCAGCGCCCCACCTCACTGCGTCCACCTCATCTCCTTCACCTCCAGGCCGTCGCCATCCCCAGTTTCGCAAAACAGAGGAAACCCAAGCCCCACCGCGAGCCTTTGCCTACCTCCTCCGCTCGAACCCCATGCCTTCGACCTCCCGCCTCCGACTGCAGCCCGACGCCTAGGCCCGAACTTCACCTTCCCCCTCCAACGACTTCGGACGACGCGCCTGTGCAGCCGAGCCAACCGCCACCCTTACGCCCCGCTCCTCCTTTCTTCCTCCTTCCCTGTAAACAAAGAGAGGGCAACATAAACACATAAATCACATCTCTCACCGTAAGCACCTGGACACCAGAAATTGTCAGATCAGGTTTTAGACAGATTTGCAGAGGAGCATGCCTTAGAGACTGAGTAGGTTGACCAGTAGTTCCTTGATGCTGAGATCCCCTGCTGAGGAGCAACGTGCCTTCGCAGCATCGTTGTACTTATTATTATTCTTTTAATACTTGTATGGGCTTTGACCCTCTCTTCCTTTCATTCATTGTTGTATCCATTTTGAGACATCAACATTGTAATGAAATATTTATCTGTGTTGTTTTGAGTTGCATGCAAGAATCTGCAAAGTTGTTATCACAGACGCTTATTGTGCTTAAACCAAGGAGGAAGAAAAGAAAAAGTACTTACTCCTTGCTTTAAGCACATGCAGACCCGCTCGTGTCCTTGCTCCCAAGTATAATGGAAAGCAGGGCGTGACATATATAAGTCTCGATTCGAGATGATTCCAGCGTCTACACGCTCGATGCGACGTACTAGATTTTTAGGCGTGTCCCATGTATTTTTCTGATCTGCATATAATTAATTATGAATTTTAGTCTTAAAACCACATATAATAAATATATGCAGGTACATATTTAAATACGAATACATATATACGTATTCCTAAAAATAAATTGAAACTATTAACGTAACCTTTGAAAAATCGTAATTTGAAAACCAAGTATCGGATCGAGACGAATCTAGCGTCTACGCGTTCGTGACGAAGCGCGTGACGCTATGGTGGTCTCCATTCTTCGCCAGATACCTATATCAAAAAGGCACTGTTTAATCAATTCAAGTTTTCACATATAATAATATTATTATAAACCTTTACTCTGTTTACCTCGTGTCCTCTGTTCTTCATTTCTTTTCATCTGTTTTGATTTTTGCAAACATCTAAGAGAGCATGAGGAGGCTTACGGTAGCAAACGGGGCGACATGGGGCTTAGCAGCGGCAGGCAGCCCGGCAGTGGGGGTAGCGGGCGGTGGTGGCGGTGGTGCATGTGGGCGGTTCAGGCAGCAGGATCTGATGGCACGCGCGTAGTCTGGTGACGGATCTGGGGTGGCGGTGCTTAGGGTGCACAGCAAGAGGGCGGGGAGGCGGCTTGGGTGATGGGAGGCACACACGTGCAAGGGCGGAGGTGGTGCGGCAGGGGCTTGGGTGCCCAGAGGCGCGGAGCTAGGGTAGGCGGCGACGGGGTACTAGGGCGCACGGGCGGCCTGGGTGGCGGCCCGTGGCTCGGCAGGCAGAGGGCAGTTTGGCACGGGGTTGGACGGCGGTGAGGTGGGGGCTCGGGATGTGTTGGGAGCCCAGGGCTTCTCGGAGGAAAGAGGAGAACGGCATGGTGGGGTTCGGTGTGGACAACAGCGGGAAGCACCGTGGGGTGCTTTTATCGAGGAAGGTGGAGACAGCATCAAGCTGATGGTGGTGGGGGAGCTTCTTTGGGCTACTGGACGAAGGATGTTATCATGGGGCAGAGCTCTACGAAGCTAAGAAAGCCCAAGAAATGGTGGACCATCTCAGGATCTTTCTAAGCAATGGGGGTACCCTCTAAAACTCTTTGGGCTGCCATCCCTTGTACAAAAGGATTAATAAAAATCGTGGATGCATCTGTGCGTGTTTAATTGTTGGATCTTTGCATGGAGGGGAATTGCCTGGAATGAGGGAGAGGGGAGAGTAGAGGGAAGGCCATTGGGAAGAGTGGAGGATGGCAGGGGGGCTCGAGCCGTTGGGTTTAGATGAAGGTGGAGGGGATAGTGTTTTGCGTGGGGGAGTTGGGAGAGAGGAGAGGGGTTGCTCGGTGGCCGTGGAGGCGAACGAAGATGGGTTGGGTTTGCTGGCTCTGGCAGTGAAGAGGAAGAAGGGGAATCAATGATGTTTAAATAGGGTTAAAAATTTCTTAGTCAGTTAATGGGGTAATTAATAGGTTAGGTGATAACTTTGACTAATTTAGAAATAAGGTTTGGGGGATGAATCTGAATTAGGGGGAAACTAACACGTGTTTCCACATTTTGGTGTAGGCTGCAAATTGGGTAGGTTAATTAGGGTTAGGTAATAATTAAAACGGTAATTAGTAAAACGTAGTTAATTTAGATTAGAAATTACGATTTTGCTCCTGAAACCAAACACGGCCGAAAATTTACGAAAACATAGCCACAGGTTCGTATCGTCGTGAGGATCGTGAATACGAGATCCATTTCAAGGTTTGAGCTACGGAGTTACGAGGTTTGGGCCAAAACGTTTAAGATGCGGATTTGCGGGTTCTAGGTCGATTTGACTCTAGAAAATCACGAAATTAATATGGGGAACCCTAAATGATCATAGAGTCACACTGTAGAAGTTTGAAATCGTTTTGATGATGTTTATATAGAAAATTAATTAATTCAGCTAAATCAGTAACAATTGAAAATGAAATATTATAAAAATTATTTAGAGATATTTGATGATACTTGAACTTGCTGAAATACACCATAACTAGTTTGATGCTTCAAAATATTTTTCACAAAGAATTTTGAAATCATTTTGATATAAAACTCTTGACCAACCATTATAAAATACTTTTAAATGTGAAAATACGTCAAATACGTAATTAGTTGTATTGATGAATACGGGTCGTCACATCCTACCCTCCTTAAAATAATTCCGTCCTCGGAATTTTAGAAGACCGATAATTGTCTAAGCAATTTAAACGATCGAAAGGGAGGCTTGATAAACGATTATGATATAGGAAAATAAGTTGTTAATAGCATGAAATATAATGTGATATCATAGCATCAAGAAAACAAGAGATGTTATATATAAATACATACTATTGACATCACCATAGTTTTCGTAATTAGTCCCGAAATCTAGTATCATCGTCATAGTTACTCCGACTTCTTAACTAGCCAAATTTAAGATGAGATAATGTCATCACATGAGAATGATGGCTATTATGATGACAACATCTGTTCAAACTTGGAACTTGATGTGATAAGTCAGTAGCAAGCTATCTAAACCACATCAAAAGGAAGATCATAAGGTTTAAAGCTTATACTTGTGCTAATGGTGACTAACAGAGTCTAACTAAGGATGTCATTCATAATATAGCATACAAAGGGGGCATCGACTAATCCATACGCACTTGTGTTGTTATACCTAACCAGCCAAGAGCTAATGCCATCAACTCCAATGATACCCAACAACACACAAATATCCAGATCAACACCAAAAGACAAATACAAGGCCAACTTTCAAGGACCAAAATTATCGCTACTACTCCTTCCAGCAATTCCCGTAACATCCAACAACAAGCCATCACCAGAACCATCTTCCAAACCCAAGAACAAGGCCGACATCCAACTTCAACACCTAAGGCCAACAACATGCCAATACTTATCCCTAACGATACTCCTTGCCAACATGTAACGACCCATATTTTTCAATACATTTAATAACGTATTTAACGTATTTTCAATTTTAAAAAGTATTTTATAGTGGTTGATCAGAATTTTTAAGTGATTTCAAAATTCGTTATAAAAAAATATTTTGAAGTATCAAACTAGTTATGGTATATTTCAGTAAGTTCGGGTTTCATCAAATACCTCTAAACAATTTTTATAATAATTCATTTTCAATTGTTACTGTTTTAGCTGAATGAATTAATTTTCTATACAAACATTATCAAAATGTTTTCAAACTTCTACAGTATCATTCTATGATCATTTAGGGCTCCCCATATTAATTTCGTAATTTTCTGAAATCAAATCGACCTAGAACCCGCAAACCCGCTTCCTAAACAATTTGGCCTAAAACTAGTATCTCCGTAGCTCAAACCCCAAATTGGATCTCGTATTCCCGTGGGTATGTTTTCGTTATTTTTCAGAGTCGTATGTGAAAATGGGGTTGTATTCCTCCGTTTTTACTAATTACTTTCACTAATGACTTTTTTCACCTTTACTAACTATCTTTTACTAGTTACTCTTACCATAACCCTAGATCTACCCTTAATTAACCCACTAACCCCACCCTCTTAAAAATATTTGGGTGAGATCCGATAGTTTCGGATCTAACCACCCAACTTCACTACACACTCATCATACCATTATTATTATTATTATTATTTATAACTTACTGAACCTATATCAACTAAACCCCTCCCAGGCTATCAAACCATCTCACTCTCTCACTCGTTCATCTCCCCATAACACACATCCCGAACCCATCACTCCCTCTCCCTCTCTCTTCTCTTTTGCAAAATCACGAACCCTTCTCCACCTTCCCCCTCTCCCCCAATGAAGTCGCCGCCGCCGAGTGCATCGCCGCCACTCGACCGCCGCTTCCCCCACCTTCACCAAGCTCCCTCAACCTCACCTTCCTCCAACGGAGCCCGCAACCCCGCAAGAAGCTCCCTCGAGCGCCGTCCGCCCCTCCACTCTCCGACCACCCACGCTCCGCCATCGCCGCCCTCTCCGGCCATCGCCGCCACCGAAACAACCCTCTCCCTTCTCCATTGCACCGTCGTCGCCCTCCTCAAGACACTCGAGCCCACTTCCTCTGCCTCAGCTTCGCCTTGACTCCGTGGCCTCACCACCGATGCCCTATGACCACCGCCCTCGGCAAACATCGCCCTCCAATCCCCGGAGCGCTCGACGCCGCCACGCCTCCGATCCCCTCTCCCTCGTCGAACCCAACGGTAGCTCTTGCCACCGCATGCCACAAGATCCTGCGCCCTCCACTGTCGCTGCCCCCATACGCCGCTCGCCTTCGTAGCCTTCGCCGCTGCCCCGCCTTCGCCGCATCCCCCGCTGCCTCAGCCCCCCGGCGCCGACGATGTAAACCCCCTATGCAGCTGCAAAACAAAAGGGAATAGGGTTATTTTATAACGTTTTTAAACGAAATACGTATATGTGTATTGGATTTTAAGAGTATTTTAGTATTTCATAAGAATAATTGGTTTTAAATTGATAACTAATAATATAAGGGTCGAAAAAAATACAAGGCCAGCTACGGAAAATCAGAAATGACGTTCTGGATCCAATGGCACTAGTTTCATTTCAATCAGACGAGTAGTTTTTCCAGAATAAATTTTCAAGCCTAAAAGTTAAATACGTAGTTTTCTTTTAAAAATCCATAACTTGTTATCTTCACGTAAACTGATATGTGGAAAAAATGTATGTTATAGTACTATTCGAGACGGTCATTTTGATAGCTCACTTGCAACTTTCTGATGTCGATTGCATCTAGAAGAAATGTTTGAATAAATACGATAACTAATGAAAAATTAGTTTTAAAACCTATTTTGAGCTTTTAAAATTATAAAAATTACCAGAAGCTTCAGAAAAATATTTTCTCCTTCAGTAAAATTATTTTCCCCATATCTAGCCTATATAAACATTTAGAACATTTTTCGACACCGTTTCAATCATTTATAAAATCAAAACGATCAAGTTAAATAAATAGAAAAGAGTGTATTTTAAACAAATTATTTCTTGTGTTGCAGGTACCAATTCTCATGCACCAACTCCCATGAAAGATCTAGATCTAGTCCCGGCTCACTACGACGATCTCAATAAAGTAAGTCTCTCTAATTCTAGTCTTAGAAGCTAAGCAAGTGTACATGCATGAACTTAGGATTTTATAAATGGTCTCAGAACAACTATTGATCGAACGAACGACTAGAGACCTAAGTAACTAAAGAAATAATCAACTACAGAACGACTAATCATTTAAACCAACAATTTTTGTAGTCCATGTTTGTTGGACTTGTCTTTATCCTCAAATTTCTTAGCATCCGCTTTGCTTTAATTTCTGGTTTTCAACAAATAAGTTTCTTTAACCTTTCATCGCATGTAAACTTACATTCACTCTTGTCCACCATGTTCTAACACTTATCATTAGAAAACTTTGCATGGACCTGGTATACACTTGTTGCACGATTGCCCATAGACACATCACCTGCTGCATGCCATTTATTACCCAGTGAATGCTAATGAATTATCGTATGTAATATCATGTGTGGAACATCTTGGGAAACATCTTATGGAATATATTGTGGAATGTCTTATGGGATATCTGGTGGAATATCTCGTGAAATTTCTAAAGGAATATCTCGTAGAAAGAAACATGTAATCGATACACACTACCTGGGTTTTTGGGGTAACTCATAGTTTGAGAGAGTGTGGGAGTGACTAGAGTTCATCTACATGTCTAGCTGCCTGAGTTTCGGCATCCTATCTAGCTGCCTGTGTTTCGACAAACATAAATATGATGTCCGTGTCAGCATCCTGTCTAGCTGCCTGTGTTTCGGCATTCGTCTGGGTAAGCGCACCCAGGCAAGAGATAAACTCCATGGTCACATATTATACTCTCCAACTTGAGTCACGTAGTTTAGTTACTATTGCACAACTACCTTTCTGCATGTTTGTCTTATTATTGTTACTACACATGCCTGCTTATCTTACTATTGTTGTTACCTTACCTGATTTATTACCATGTCATATATGCCATGTCATCATTGTTGCTCTCATACTTTACTTATCACACCTGCATATATGACTGCTGTTCCTTTACTTATCGCACGTAGTTAGTTCCATAGACTGTTCATTCCCATGCTTGTACACTGCTTTTACTACTATTGCTATAATTGTTGTGACTTACCTACGGTTCCATCTTCGTGGAACCGCAGACGCCGCACCTGTTGAGGTAGATGTTCATGAGTTGGCAGAGTCAGAGTTCATCGCAGAGGCTGCATGATTTAGCGTCCGAGTTGCATATTTCCAGTTGTACTTTCTTTCTTTCATGTATCTTTATTGGGACCTTTTGTACAATATGGACTGTAATAAATGGACATTATTTGGGTATTTTTGTACATCTCTGCATCGTGGCTATTTTGTTTTCACTGGTAAACTGCAGACCTGCAAATAAATCAAATAAGTAACGGGCCCCCGAGAGCGGGTCGTTACAAGTTTGGTAGCCCACGTAGGTCCGCGCTAACTACCTCGTGAACATATACCTGTATTGAATATACGGGTGAAGTGTCTTTATTACCTATCTTCTCTTGGCCCCTTTGCCTTCTTTTTCCCATCCTCTGAGTGTATTTTTATACACATTTCCTCCTTCACCTGCTTAGAGTAATCTTCGATAGATGGATCATTCATTCACTTCATCTTCATCGTCCTTCTTTTAGTATGTCGTTGCCTTCGATCGACCTTCTTATTCTTAGAATATGAGGTTTAGTTCGCCTGAACTCTGGCTACATTCTATTTTAAGGAGGGTAGCGTTCGAATCTTCGATCACCAGAAGTTCAAGTTCGACAACGGAAGCGATTCGAAGGACGCTCAGAAGTATTTGAGGATGAAACTGGAGAATTTGAGACAAGCCAAACCCGACATGCAAGTATAGGTTGTTCCATCTTATTCACCCTTCTTGAGCTCGTATTTCTCTTCTAAACCCTACTTTCATCTTGTGCCCAATTTTCCATGGGTTTGAATCCTTTTTCCGCCTACCATCTCCCCCCTCATTATTACCTTTTGTCCTCATCCTCTCCTCGAGCCTCGGTCCCGCCAAATGATTCTGGAAGAATATTGTGTTTATTACCTCCTCATTTGATTGTATTTTGCGTATATTTAATGTCTATTTGGTCTCTAATAAGTGTATTATTGAAAGATCGTTTAATTTAAGAGTTTATCGCTTGTTTATACACAAAATACGATTTTATGGCCTAATTTTATCTCCATTTTATTTTTCTGGTAAAGCTTGCAATTTTCCGAATCCAACGGCTATTTTTCCATATCTTTCGGAGATCAGAGCAATTTTTAGGGATTAAAACGGCCCAATAAAGCTATTGTAGATGAAATAAAAAGAAAAAAATTTAAAACTGTAAAAAGGGGGCGGGGCCCGCCTGCTGACTAAGCGGGCGGGACCGCCTGTTCACAGGCGGGCGCCCGCCCAATACAGGCGGGTCCGCCTGCATTTTCCACGCGGGTTGCGCCTGCCAGCCCCCTTTGACCGCCCGTCAGTGTTGATTAGCTGGCTGGGTTGGGGTCTGCAACCCGCAAGCCCAATAAGGCTAGCTAACATGCCTATTTAAAGAGTGTTTTGGGCATATCTTTAGCATCTAACCTCCGATTTGAGTGAAACAAGTTTTGGGAGCTTCTCCCCCAAATTTCAGAGGAGTTGGAGCAGCTGTAGGATAAGTTTGGAGACGTTTGGGCATCGTTTTGGCTTCATTTTGGGTGAAAACTCTCCACTTTCCTTTGTTTTTATTAGTTTTAAGTATGTTTTGTAATGAAACTTTGTTGTTATTAATAAAGATTGTTGTTTTTATTACCATGCCTAGCTAAAAATGTTGTGAGTGTGTTGTGTAGTAGTTAGTATTGATGAGTTTCATGTTTCATTCTTCATAGCACTTATATTAATCGAAAACGTTGATTACGTCGTTTTTTCGCTTTCTTAATTAATTACGCTCTATCCGAGAGGAATCCACTTAGGATGACATGCCGCGAGGCATCGTCTACGTGCACAAACCCATAGAGGGGCCTAAGGAGGGTGATGAACCACGAGGTTCATCTAGTTATACTTTATTGTTTAGAAAAACGACCGATTCACCGTTAATGAAATTTTGCTAAAAAATCACCATTCTTTTAAAGTTAAATCATCCGATCCACATACCTTGGCATGGATGAGGGATTGAGTCATCCATGAAGAATGATTACCATGATACCCTACAACACTAACGAAAACACAACACACACACATTTTTACCGTATCACTTTTTCACATTATTTTTCGTACACGTTTTACCTCAAATCAAAAATCCAACCAAAAATTCACCTTCAAAGGGGGGTCATACTTCACTAAATCATTTCCAAGTAAATTTCAGATTGTAAAACTTGAAGATTAGTTTGTCCCTGAGGAATACGGCCCTGAACTCACCAGGTTTACTATTTGACCGACTTCCTATACTTGGAAATTTAACTGCAACATTTTGGTCCAGTCAAGTTTTTGGCGCCGTTGCCGGTGACAACGGTCTATATTTTCTTACGATTTCTAATTAGCTTGAAAATTTTGGTGAGATTTGTCCACTTTTTGTGTATATATTCTTTGTATGTCCATATTTTCATTTTTTTTCCTTTTGGTTATTCATTTTTTGTTACGTTTTCTCTAGCGAGTTTTCTTTTATTTTTATTTTTTGGATGTTTGTTTAGAGTGTCCCATTTTGAGTGTGTGATTTAAAATTTCTTTATTTTACACTTTTAAATCATTTTGTTTTCTTTATATTTGTACTTTTTTTACTTTTCTTTATATTTTTACTTTTCTTTATATTTTTTACTTTTCTTTATATAATCCAAAAAAATTTACAACTTTATAATTTTTTTTAAAAAAATGGATCGTCATAGTGACAGTGATGCTATCGTTTCCGAATTTATTATGTGGTTGATTCAAATTCTACCAGTTTTCCATGGTATGGAGGAGAAGAACCCACATTTACATTTACAGAAATTTGAAATGATTTGCCGCACTTTATTCGGTGGGAATGCATGCATTGATGACTTATTTCATAAATACTTCCTATATTCTTTGAGAGATTTTGCTACGCATTGGTTTGAAACATTGCCTCTTGACTCAGATTTTACTTGGTTTTTGTTTCAGGCTGAATTTCTTCGAGTATTTTTTCCTATTTTTTTGCACATGTACAGGGGCGACAGGCCATGAAGCACCAAATGGTGAGTTTTGCTCAAACCGACGAGGAGGCATACTATCAAGCTTGGCAGAGGTTCAATGATTTAATGCTTGCATATCCACACCATAGCTTCCACGATGATCATCTCCTACAGATCTTCTACACGAAATTACTTCCTTCTGTGAGGGATTTCATGCAGACGAGCTGCAATGGGGAATTCTTTGCTTATTCGACCGAGGAAGCATGTTGGTACTTGAATGATCTTACTGAGTATGAGGTTGCACTCCAACAAGTCCACGATCGGCCTGAGGTTCCGCCAGAGGACTCATTCCAATGCGACCCTCTGGAAAAACTTGAAGAACATATTGATGGGGGACATTGGAGCCAAAAGAAAGAGGATGAATGACCACATCTTGAGGAGCAAGAGGAGATGGATGATGTGGTGCGTATTGACCATGAGGGAATCTACTTTGATGATGACGAGGAGGATATATGCGAGGGAGCAAGCTTACAGACCGAGATGGAGCCCGAGCCATACATTCTTCCTACTTCAGTGCAGCAGTTCCCACTTCCTTCACCGCAGGAGGAGATTGATGGCGATTACGAGATGATCTACATTGAGTTAGCGCTGTTTTACCCTCCAGATCCACTTCCGTAGACACTTCCTTCTCCTGAGGCAGGATATCAGATTGAGCGTAGTGACACATACCAGGGGAGTTCCCACAGTTTCATGCCCTATTTTATTCAATCACAAATTTTAATTCCATATACTTTTGATTCAAAATGTCGTCAATTGAATTTAAATTCTTTAGTTAATTTTGACGACCCATTTTGGAACACTTTTGTTACAGGGCATGAAGATACCGATTGGACTGATGCCGCTCGTCTGGGAGTTGCATTGCTGGAATCCAAGAAGGCTGGTGGAGGCCTAACTTCGCAGCGGCTGGCTGAGGAGCGAACGGATTTGATCATGCAGATGCCACCTCTGCTAGAGATTCTGGATCCTCCATTTTTGATGGAGTTGGCACCTTTACCGTCCTCGACGCCTATCACTCATTGGATGTCAACTTTTGCACAATTGCCTTTGGCGTCGCCATCTAGAGCACAGACAGAGGATATGCACAAGGAGCTTCTGGAATAAATTCATCCACCGATAGATATCTGTGATCCTCCATTTAAGAGACTACGGTGATCTCTTCCCTTTTTACCCTTAAACATCGCTATATATATTTGAAAGGGAAGCTGTTTGTTTATGCATTCACATATTCTGATCTCCAAATTTTATTCTACCACGCTTTAAACATTGAGGACAATGTTCATTTTAAGTTGGGGGGGAGGAAGTAGTAAAATATATGTTTTGCATAAACAATATATACAGTCTGCATAAAAAAGGTTGTTTGTTTGCATTTACAAGTTGACAAGTTTGCAACAAAAAAAATTTTAAGTTTGCATCTATCGTTTTCATATGTTTGCATAATAAAAATAAAAGAGTGTTGTGTTTTTCACCCAAACCATCTATATGTCCATTTAAAGTGGAAATTCCATCGTCTTTAATTGAACACCAATATTCATTATTGAAAAATAGATTAAAAATGTTTTACCCCTGCGTAGAATTTTAAATTATCATGACTTTCATGTAAATTAGTGCATGTATCCGCAATTGTAATCTCATGAAACTATTGTTTGGTTTAGGCAATTTCACGTCAAGTATGCGTTTGTGAATTGGTAATTATGTGAAGAGGGTTATAAATTCTCAGGATAAAGGCCAACCACAAACACAAGCTTGCTGATTAGTAGGTGATGGAGAATTTTACTCAAACATGTCTCATGTAAAAAAAAGAAAAAGACGAAGAAAAGCAAAAAAAGTGAATAAAATGCACCGTTCTTCCATCTTCTTTTAGTAGCCGGGTCCTCGTGCCTCAGGAAGCATGTGGATTCGTGTCGAAAAAGGAAGTATGGAGGAGTGCATAATAATCTTTAGACATTCCGAGTTATTAAGTCTGAGGGGTTTTTCAAAACCTAATGCCCTAAGACCGTCTGGTTTGGGAGTCATTGACTTAACACTCGGTACATGGATTGCTCTAAAATGTTTTTAGAAAAAGAAAAAAGAAAATAAAAAAAGAGATGAGATATTTTGAGTGGATTCAAGATCATGATCTTATGATTTGGATGTTGTGATGGCCTAATCCTAGGAAATTTACATCCTAGGACACGTGATTACCTTTTGATTAAACAATTGCATTTGTGCGATACCGAATATCCGTGGATTGAGATAAAATTGTAGATTTTTGCGTTAGTCCATGAAAACCCATGATAGTTATTGAACTTTGTTGGGTAACCTTATTCTTAATTCATTTTCTGGGGTGTATGACATATTTTTGGAATATTCGCTTATTTTGCTAAGAGACTTGCAAAAAAGCTAGTTGGGGGGTGTGATTCTGGAAGAATATTGCGTTTATTACCCCCTCATTTGATTGTATTTTACGTATATTTAATGTCTATTTGGTCTCTAATAAGTGTATTATTGAAAGATCGTTTAATTTAAGAGTTCATCGCTTGTTTATATGAAAAATACGATTTTATGGCCTAATTTTGTCTCCATTTTATTTTTAGGTAAAGCTTGCAATTTTCCGAATCCAATTGATATTTTTCCATATTTTTTGGAGATCGGAGCAATTGTTGAGGATTAAAAAGGCCCAATAAAGTTATTGTAAATGAAATAAAAAGAAATAAATAAAAAACTGTAAAAAAGGGGGCGGGGCCCGCCCGCCTGTTCACACAGGTGGGCAGGTCCGCCTGTTCACAGGCGGGCGCCAGTGAAGTCGCCGAACCCTTCTCACTCTCACTCTCTCTTCTCTTTTGCAAAATCCCGAACCCTTCTCTACCTTCCTCCTCTCCCCCAGTGAAGTCGCCGCCACCGAGTGCAGCGCCGCCACTCGACCACCGCTTCCCCCACCTTCATCGAGCTCCCTCAACCTCACCTTCCTCCAACGGAGCCCGCAACCCTGCAAGAACCTCCCTCGAGCGCCGTCCGCCCTGCCTCTCTCCGACCACCCACGCTCCGCCATCACCGCCCTCTCCGGCCATCGCCACCACCGAAATAGCCCTCTCCCTTCTCCATTGCACTGCCGTCGCCCTCCTCGAGCCAGTCGAGCCCACTTCCTCTGCCTCAGCTTCGCCTCGACTCTGTAGCCTCACCGTCGATGCCCTACGGCCGCCGCCCTCCGAAAATACCACCCTCCAATCCCCGGAGCGCCCGACGCCACCTCCCTTCAATCCCCTCTCCCTCGTCGAACCCAACGGCAGCTCCCGTCATTGCACGCCGCAAGCTCCTGCACCCTCCGTCGTCGTTGCCTCCATACGCCGCTCGCCTTTGTAGCCTTGCCGCTGCCCCGCCTTCGCCGCGTCCCCCGCTGCCTCAGTCCCCAGCGACGACGACGTAAACCCCCCATGCAGCTGCAAAACGACAGGGAATAGGGTTATTTTATAACGTTTTTAAACGAAATACGTATATACGTATTGGTATTTTAAGAGTATTTTAGTATTTCATAAGAATAATTGGTTTTAAATTGATAACTAATAATATAAGGGTCGAAAAAATACAAGGCCAGTTCCAGAAAATCAGAAATAACGTTCTGAATCCAATGGCACTAGTTTCATCTCAATCAGACGAGTAGTTTTTCCAGAATAAATTTTCAAGCCTAAAACTTAAATACGTAGTTTTCTTTTAAAAATCCATAACTTGTTATCTACACGTAAACTGATATGTGGAAAAAATATATGCTGTAGTACTCTTCGAGAGGGTTATTTTATCAGCTCACTTGAAACTTTTTGATGCAGATTGCATCCAGAAGAAATGTTTGAATAAATACGATAACTAATTAAAAATTAGTTTTTAAACCTATTTTGAGCTTTTAAAAATTATAAAAATTACCAGAAGCTTCAGAAAAACATTTCCTCCTTCAGTAAAATTATGTTCCCATATCTAGCCTATATAAAAATTTAGAACACTTTTCGACACTGTTTCAATCATGTCTAAAATCAAAACGATCAAGTTAAATAAATAGAAAAGAGTGTAATCTTTAACCAATTATTTCTTGTGTTGCAGGTACCAATTCTCATACACCAGCTCCCTTGAAAGATCTAAATCTAGTCCCGGCTCACTATGACGATCTCGATAAAGTAAGTCACTCTAATTCTAGTCTTAAAAGCTAAGCAAGTATACATGCATGAACTTTGGATTTTATAAATGGTCTCAGAACAACTATTGATCGAACGAACGACTATAGACCTAAGTAACTAAAGAAATAATCAATTACAGAACGACTAATCATTTATACCAATAATTTTTGTACATGTTTGTTGGACTTGTCTTTATTCTCAAATTTCTTAGCATCCGCTTTGTTTTACTTTCTGGTTTTCAACAAATAAGGTTCTTTAACCTTACATCGCATGTAAACTCTTATTCACTCTTGTCCACCATGTTCTAACACTTATCATTTGAAAACTTTGCATCGACCTAGTATACACTTGTTGCACGCTTGCCTATAGACACATCACCTGCTGCATGCCATTTATTACTTAGTGAATGCTAATGAATTATCGTATGGAATATCATGTGTGGAACATCTTGGGAAACATCTTGTGAAATATCTTATGGAATGTCTTGTGGAATATCTGGTGGAATATCTCGTGAAATGTCTAAAGGAATATCTCGTAGAAAGAAACATGTAATCGATACACACGACACTGGGGTTTTGGGGTAACTCATAGTTTGAGAGAGTGTGGGGGTGACTAGAGTTCATCTACATGTGTAGCTGCCTGAGTTTCGGCATCCAGTCCAGCTGCCTGTGTTTTAGCAAACATAAATATGATGTCCGTGTCAGCATCCTGTCTAGCTGCCTGTGTTTCGACATTCGTCTGGGTAAGCGCACCCAGGCAAGAGATGAACTCCATGGTCACATATTATACTCTCCAACTTGAGTCACGTAGTTTAGTTACTATTGCACAACTACCTTTCTGCCTGTTTGTCTTATTGTTGTTATTGCACATGCCTGCTTATCTTACTATAGTTGTTACCTTACCTGCTTTATTACCATGTCATATATACCATGCCATCATTGTTGCTCTCATACTTTACTTATCGCACCTGCGTATATGACTGATGTTCCTTTACTTATCGCACGTAGTTAGTTCCATAGACTATTCATTCCCATGCTTGTACACTGCTTTTACTACTATTGCTAGAATTGTTGTGACTTACCTATGGTTCCATCTTCGTGGCACCGCAGACGTCGCACCTGTTGAGGTAGATGTTCATGAGTTGGTAGAGTCAGAGTTCGTCGAAGAGGCTACAGATTTTAGCGTCCGAGTTGCATATTTCCAGTTGTACTTTCTTTCTTTCATGTATCTTTATTGGGACCTTTTGTACTGTATGGATTGTAATAAATGGACATTATTTGGGTATTTTTGTAAATCTCTGCATCGTGGCTATTTTGTTTTCGCTGGTAAACTGTAGACCTGCAAATAAATCAAATAAGTAACGGCCCCCGAGAGCAGGTCGTTACACAACACCATTGGTTGACATCCACAGTTATCACCAGTAACCCTAAGCAATTCAACGACTAATAACTCACGGTCCAACAAATACGAAAGAGTGGACCCAAGAAGGAAACGAAGCGGGGCACCTTTAGGGGCAAGACCCATGACAAGAAGCTCGAAAGAAATCTAAGAACAGCGAATTCCCAAGATTTGAACCACACGGCTACAGCGAGGGTGGCGGTGAGGTTCGTTGTTAAGCCCAACAATCCCCAAAATCTTCGGTGGGCCATCCGTGGCTGTCGATCCATGGCAGCTGCGACTGCTCGATGTGGCGGGTGTCACCTGGATGGGGTGGAATAGCCGAACTTCGGGTGAGGCCGGAGGAGCTCGAGGCAAGACGGGTTAGGCTCGCGAATGGAGAGGCACGGTGAAGAGGTAGGCATCGTCGCGACGAAGAGGAAGCTACGTGTTGGGTTTGGTGAGGGAAGGGATGAGGGGATAAAAGGGGGTGCCGAAGTCATCGATAGGGTAGGGTAGGCTAGGCTAGGTTAGGCGGGACCGGGGCTCGAGGAGAGGATGCAGACAAAAGGTAATAATGATGGGGAGATGGTAGGCAGGAAAAGGATTCAAACCCATGGAAAATCGGGTACATGATGAAAGTAGTGGTTAGAAGGGAAATACGAGCTTAAGAAAGATGAAAAAGACATAATGACCTACACTTGCACGTCGGGTTTGGCTTGTCTCAAATTCTCTAGCACCATCTTCAAATACTTCTAAGCGTCCTTCGATTCACTTCCGTTGTCGAACTCAAACTTCTGGTGATAGAAAATTCGAACGCTACCCTTCTTAATAGACATAGCTAGAGTTCAGGTGAACTAAACGTCATATTCTAAGAATATGAAGGTCGATCGTAAGGCAATGACATACTAAAAGAAGGGCGATGAAGATGAAGTGAATGAATGGTCCTCCTATGGAAGATCACTCAAAGCAGATGAAGGAGGAAGGGTGCATAAAAATACACTCAGAGGATGGAATAAAAGTCCAAGTGTTCAAAGAAGGGAAATAGGCCAAAGAAGATGGGTAATAAGGACACTTCACCCGTAAATCCAATACAGGTGAACACTTGAGACGTCCTGCACTCGAGAGTTCAACTTGAGTATTTTAAACTGTACATACTGATCATACTAAATTGTTCATGAGGTAGTTAGCGCGGACCTGCATGGGCCACTAAACTTGTAACGACCCGCTCTCAGGGGGACTATTACTGATTTGATTATTTCGCAGGTCTACAGATCACCCGTGAAATCAATATAGCCACGATGCAGAGATGTACAAAAATACCCAAATAGTGTCCATTTATTACAATCCATATTGTAAAATACACTCCAACAAATATATATGAAAGAAAAGAGTACATAAGTGAAAATAACTCTGAAAGCTGTTGTCTCAGGGTCGAACTCTGGCTCTGTCAACTCCAGAACATCTACCTCAACAGGTGCATCGTCTGTGGTGCCATGAAGATGGAACCGTAGGTAAGTCATAATAATTCTAAAAATAGAAATTAAAGCAGTGTACAAGTATAAAGCAGGCTAAGTATGGGAACATGCTAAAGAAGTAGCTAAAGACAAGTGCGACAAGTAAAGTAAATGCAGTCATGCATACCAGAGCGATAAGTAAAGTACGAGTGGCTACATAAGTGTAATAAATAACGAGCATGCAAGGCGTAAAGTAAAGGTGACTGTACAGAAGTGCGTATAATGCGTAAAGTAAAGGTGACTGTGTAGTAACTACACTAGAACTACGTGACTCAAGCCAGAGAGTATGATATGCAACCATTGAGTTCATCTCTTGCCTGGATGCACTTACCCAGACGAATGTCGGAACACAAGCAGCGGTATATGTATTTTGCCGAAACACATGCAGCGGGACGGGATACCGAAGCACAGGCAACTGTACGGGAAGATGAACTCCAGTCACTCCCACACTCTCTCAAACTATGAGTTACCCCAAACCCAGTAAAGTGTCAAGTGTTCTATGTATATGTTTTTTAACAGGATGTTCCACAAGTTGTTTCACAAGATTTTTCACAATATATTCCACAAGATACTCCACAAGATATTCCACAAGATATTCCACAACACATTCCACATGATATTCTACAGGATATTTTATTAGCATGGCATGC
>JAULAV010004828.1:0-24821 GCA_030789695.1 Scilla litardierei | reverse complement strand
GCAAAATTAGGAGCATGCATGTTATATGCAACATATGGAGCATGCACAACATGAGGTGGATGAGCATATATAGAAGAATGATGTGTATGAACATATGAACGTGTAGGGGCACGTGCATGAGTATTTCTCATGTGTGGGTTTACACGTGTCTATGGGTGTGGAGCATAAAAGGTGTCATTAGTGCCCACATGTGAAATGGGAGATTTCTTACGCGAATGAGAGTTGGTCTACATATATGCATGACCTTTCTTTTAGTTTCCACCCTTAGTGGGTTTCATGCCAAAAGGAAGAGATTGTGAAGCGGTGGCCTTCTTGGTAGGTTTGCTACCAATAGTATTTTTGACACCACTTGGGAGGCACCGGAGGATGGCCTCACAAAATCTATAGTTACACCACTATAGGAGGTGCGAGATTTGAATGCATTTGCTTCCACATAACCAAGTCCAACAAGATGTGTGGCCGAAAATTGGTTTGCAAGCAATTCATCCAATTGCCCTTTCCCTTTGTTAAATCTCTTAACTTGGGAGGACATCAGCTCATATTTCTCCTTAAGAGAAGAAATATTGGTATCCAAGGTGGAGACACGTGTTTTGAGCCGTGCACTTGGGTTTTAAGACAATCATTCTCAATACCCAATTGTGAGTTATGTGAAGCTAGATCAATACTATCTTTAGGATAAGTTTGATCTAGTTGAGATTTGAGGGAATTCAACTCATTTCTCAAGATGCCATTTTGAGAAACCAAAGTGGCTTTCTCAAGTGTAAGTGTATCAACAATGGTGTCATTGTTGATAATGCATGGCATGGATGATTTGCTAATATTAGATATCTTTAAAATAGTATATCTAAGCATAAGAGATTGATACTTAGAAAATAATTCTTTGTTATCAATACGAAGTTCATCCATGGTTACCTCGAGTTCATCGATGTCACTATCACTCTCATCGGAGAGTGGATCTTCACGGGCCATGAAACACATATGGGCACTTTCACCCTTTTCATCCTCGGATTCACTTGCGGAATCTACACTTGAATCATCGAACGTCCCAACAAGTCCTTTCTTCTTATCCTTCTTGTATTTGTCAGACTTGTGGTATTTTGGAGCTTTCCACTTTTGTTTGTTTCTAAGCATTGGGCAATCCTTCTTGATGTGCCCTGGCTTTTTACACTTAAAACACAGAGATGAGGTATTGTTAGTGGAATCAAATTTATTTTTGTACCTTTGTGAAAGAAGCGTTGGAACTTCTTCGCCATTTGTACCATTTCTTCCAAGTCCATTTCGCTCTCTGATTCATCACTATCGGAGGATGAAGAAGTAGCCTGGAATGCTAACGCTTTCTTCTTGGCCTTCGTTGGGTTCATCATTGCTCTAATCTTCAGTCAGTTCTCCCTTCTTACTTCATAAGACATGAGAGTACCGATGAGATTCACAACGGTGTAGTTCTTCATGTCATTGACCTCCTCAATGTCGATTGCTCTTCTTTCCCATTTCGAGGTCATTCCCATGATTATCTTTCTCACCTTTTCTTCTTGGGTGTAGACTTGTCCAAGAGCTCAAGCTCATTGGTGATGTCGGTGAAACGTCCGTACATCGTTGCAA
This sequence comes from Scilla litardierei, assembly GCA_030789695.1. Classification (NCBI taxonomy): domain Eukaryota; kingdom Viridiplantae; phylum Streptophyta; class Magnoliopsida; order Asparagales; family Asparagaceae; genus Scilla; species Scilla litardierei. The sequence goes on along the minus strand of JAULAV010004828.1, from coordinate 23,222 downwards.
TGCTCTCATTATCCTGCATATGAAACATATCGATGTTTTGTATTGCAACATATAATTTAGACAACTTTACCTTGTTCGTTCCCTCGTGGGTAATGACTAGATGGTTTCATATTTGATATGCACTCTTACATGTGCATATCTTATTGAACACATCCAGATCCAATGCACAATGAAGAGCGTTCATTGCCTTGGCATTTTTCACTTCGGCGAACTTCTCGAAAGGAGTCCATTTGTCAAAATCCTCTTCGGAGGGTTCAGCGTATTCCTTGTGGAGGGTTCTCCAAAGAGAAGCACTCCTAAGAAACATCTCCATCCGGCATTTTCAATAGCTGAAATTCATGCCATTGAAACGCGGATGACGAACTGTTGATTGTCCTTCGAAGATGGTAGACGCATCATCACGATCGTGATTGTTGTACGAAGGCGGTGGGGGAACGTTGCTGTTGTTGGATGCCATAACTATAAACCAACGCTTTGGTACCAATTCTAAGGACACTGGCTACGAGAAAAACACTAGAAGGGGGGTTGAATAGTGTTTATAAAATTTAAACGATAGTTATACCAATTTAAATTCCTAACCAACAATTAATGCGGAATTATAAATAAACCCAAATTGAAACAATGCTAACACAAAGATGTTTCAAGTGTTCAGATTACCCAAGTCAACTCCCGACTTGTTCCCGGTAATCCTACGTCCCTTCCAACCGGATACCAGCGGATACTCAAGTTAGAACCCTAATTTGAGGTTTCCTTTAAACCCACTTGTAGTAACTATACACGTGAAATCGAAACAAAATCGATGTCCTTGACTCCCACAACTTGGGAGCAAGCAAACCACTCTCACAAACCGAGAGTAAAACTAATATCGAAAGATATGAAATAATGAAATATCAACACTTACAATCACCTATACCTTGAAGTAGAACTTGAAGAAGCAAGTGTGTTGTGTGTTGAAATCTCTTTTGAAAGAGAGAAAAAGCTCGTTCTCTTGTCACTACCAATTGCCTAGAGGATATCACTTTGATTCTAGGTTGGAGAGCTAGAGAGAATGAGATTGGAATTCTTGGGCTTTTGAATTTGAGAGCTTTAAAAAACAAGAAGTTGAAAGCTAGGGCAAGAGTTGATCAAGAAGATGAGGTACCCCGATGGAATAGTAGAAGCTCTCTTTATTGGTTCCCCAAAACCCCCAAATAGAATCCCCTAAAACCCCTTTGAAATCCGTGGAGAAAAAGCCAACTGATAGAATTAACACAGTCGACAGTTGACTGGTGAAGAAAGCACAGCCGACTGCTGCACTGTGTCAGAGGGTAGTTGAGAATTCAAACGGTAACTTACCACGTAGGAGAGTCGACTGATGAAGAAAAGACAGATGCCTGTAAACCTAACAGGCGACTGTAAATCATTCTACAGGTGACTGGCCGCAATATGAGTAAGCTGAGAAACCTCAGAAAGTTTTGGGAAGACACGACATGCGACTGATGTGGAACACACATGCGCCGCTGCCATAGGCAGACGACTGTGAAACCAGCATCAGTCGACTGTCACTAATACTTGAAACTTTCCAGAGAGCAGAGTCTGCAGAGGAATCATAGACAGACGACTGTTGAAGCTTTGTCAGTTGACTGTGCGTTGGACATGCGACTGTCAATTCAACATCAGTCGACTGGCCAAATAAAAAAAGTGATCTTTGGGCTGAAGATAGACAGATGACTGATTAACAAATCACATGCAACTGTAGCTTGGACATGCACCTGTATTTTGTACAGTAGTCGCCTGATAGATGTTAAAGCTAAAAGGCCCAAAAATCAATTGATAAAGTATGTGCATAACATGCGACTGTAGAACAAATCACAGTCGACTGTTTTGAGACAGGCGCCTGTAAATCTTTTAGCAGACGCTTGTTGAAATCCCAAAATGCACATGCTTGAGAAATGTGAATTGGAGTCTAAGGAAATGTGATCTAATGATTTCCTAGGACAAAAATGAAGATGTGTGTGTGCGCTCCAACATAGTTCTACTTCTAAGCTACATACTAGAAGAGAATAGAAAGATTACATTTTGTAGAAGTCTCTCTTCTATCCAAAGTATGAGCTTGAAGTCTTCTAGGAGCTTCAATCACCATCTTTAATCATCCAATCCACTTTTCATGCTTTCATTGATCTTTGAGTGACATCCATTGCTGATTGATCTTCATGATATGCTTATACAATGGATTAACTGCAAATAGGGGATTAGTCACAAGTATTTATGTTTTCTCATCATTAACACCAAGTATGGAGAAGTTCAATACTCAACATGGTACACGTGTGCACATGTGAGCATGCCTGGGTAGTGAGCTATGCTAGCGTGCAAGGGGTTATGGTTTAATGACATAACTGCAAATTTTTAGAAAGGTAGGGGGAAATGGTCATTTGGACTAAATGAAGGCGGTGTGTATAGTAAAGATGTGTGTGCATAAAGTAATGTCACAATTGTAAATATTTAGAAGTAGAGGTGCATTTTGGCAGAGGGCATAATGGTAATTTAATAAATAGATGGCTTCTTGAATAAGCCAAGAAAAATCTAGAAAAGAAGGAGGAGGAGGAGGAGGAGAAGAAGATGATGATGAGAAGAAAGCTAGGGTTCTTCATGATGGTGAAAGTGGAGGAGGATGAGATGGAGGTGGAGCCTTAGAGAAAGAGGGAAGCATGAGTAAATCAAGCATCTTAAGGTAGGAAACCCTCCCCTAATGGTATATTATGTTAATTCTTAGCTTAATTAAACTATTATCTTGTTATGATGTGGCTGAAATTTAGTTCAGTTTTCCTTGCTTGCTGTTTTGATTATATATTTTAATTAAGACCTGTGAAAATTTTGAAAACGTTATTATGAAAGTATTGGATAGTTATCTACAACTTTCATGTTTAAAGTTTTTCAAAATTCGAACTGCAATTAGGTCTAAACTGGAGCTATTTTCAGACTATCAGATTCTGCCAGATTTTACACCCTCTCACTAAACTGACTATATCCCCTACTGCAGATATCCAAATTCTGCAAACTTCGACATTTTGAACATCTACACTTCAAGATCTACAATTTTTATGTTCAATGAAAAATCAGAATCTGGCTGGAATAGGTTGAAATTTATTGAAGAAGTTGTGTTATATTTTCTGAATCTGAACAGATCTACCATATTTTACGGTACATGTCACTATAATTAGCATATACATCCTAAAAGTTTGATATTTGATATTTGAAACTCTAAATTGTATATCTACAACTTTAATTTATCAAGGGTTGTCAAATTCACAAAGGAAATGTATGATATCTGCCTGTGTTTATGGCTGTCAGCACTTTTCTAGCAAGCTGAGTTGTTTAAGTATTGTATGAATTGTGTATTCTTGCTAATCTTCTTTCTATTGTTCATGATTATTGTTGTTACATGAAAGGTAGTCCATTGATATGATTTAATCATGGATTTGATAATGAAAAATGGGCCATATGTATGGTACCGCCACGTGTTTGTGGAAATGCCCAAATGAAAGGCAATTATCAAAAGATGAGATATGTTTATTCACCCTTCTATGCCATGAGCCATGTAACAAATTTGTGATGTTGGAGGCATAAGAAGCATGGTTACATATGTTATGTGTTGATCTGTTGATGTGGCTATGATGAGAGGCACGTCACTTAGGTGCATGACCCCTGTTGTTCTGGAAGTATGAGATAATTTGAAATGAGAGCCACTGAGGCAGTGAACCATGCCAACATGACTCTAGCAGCATTAAACCTAATGTTAGAAAGTGATTCTTGGAATGCCCAGTCCTCTCCATGGAGGGTGAGCATCTAGGTTGGGGTTGGCGAAAAACCCTGAGTAAGAGCAAGCATACTGACTGGACTTGTGGAGGCGTGGTTGGGATGTGATATGTGGTGATCCTCACTCGCCTTTAACGGGAGTGATGGCTACTTGGTGGTGGCTGTGGATTGTGATGTGGATTGTGATGTGGATTGGATGTGGAGATGTATATGTGGAAATCCTCACTCGCGCTGCCGTCAGGGGGGAGGAGGCAAAGAGGACAGCCTCACTCCTGCCAGGGTCATGGGAGTTGAGAGGCCCGGTTTTAAGTGCATGTGTCCACTGCACCGATACTCATCCCGATTTTGGGGTGAGGTCTAGTTCCCCTGAAGGGGCGGAGTTGAGAGGCCCAGCGTACAGTGCCTGCATCCACTGCGTCGTGTGCTGTTGTCTATCCCATACCCTGGGGTGAGGTCTATGTCTTTATGCCCTACTCTTACTCAGGTTTCCGAATAAACTTTGAAAACTCGAATATAATGACCAAGTTCACCCCTTACTTCCCGCTGATTTACCTCCAGTTGTAGTTGTAGTTGCAGTTACTTTCCTTTATATTTCTTGTGGTGCTAACCATCTTTTCTTGCAACAGCTCGACACCTAAGGGCAGGTATGTTCCCTTTCATTTGCTTGCCCTTCGTTTTTATGCCATGTCTCATAGTTATATGCATTACTTGTGGTTGTAGAACTTATCATAAATAGTTAATTTGTATAACCTGTAACGCAGAATGTGACATAATGTGCCATTAGTGTAGTGGTTTTTTACTAAAGCATGCATTGACGTGCTCCTCCCGTGGTTTTTAGGTAGTAGGTAATAGAGTGGGCTTCTTGGGAGCTTGGTGATTCATAATGAAGAAGTTGAGAAGCGGAGTGTTCCTAGTGGGAATAGCGACTTGGGGTTGTACCGTTGGCATGGTGCCCTTGGGAGGTTGTGGGAGTTGTCGGTTGAGTTTGAGGTTGTGCTCTTGAATATGTGATGCTATGCATAGTCACTAATGTATTTAGATGTGTGATGTGTCTTTCTGAGTACTGTGTTCCTCCTATGATGATTGTTTTTGTGGAGAAATCTGTACTATCCCAGCATGTGCGTAGTGGCCTGCTTGTTTTCTCTCTCTATCTCTCTCTGCCCCCTCCTCTTCTGCTCTGTTCACCCTCACTCTTCAGGGTCCTGGGAAAGTTTTTTAAATTTTTGGGTATTCTGGGGGGCGGGGCGTGACATATGCTGATGACCATATCCAATATGCCACCTTGGTGAACCAATAAATGGATGATAGGGTGCATGTTAGCTATGTAGGAGACACAATGTGTAGGGATCGCCCTACCCTTGCAATACTAACAACACACACTAGAGGGGGGGGGAATAGTGTAATGTCAATAAAATTGTCCAATTAAAATTAAACTTGCAAATGTGGAATTATAAATACAAGAGGAATTAAAAGGCACAATCAATTCAAATGCTAACACAAGGAATTACCATGGTTCCCCAAACTTGGGTACATCTAGCCACACCAATATCCACTATAATCCCACACAGAGAAGTGAATACAAATCTCACAAGGAGATACCCCACAAAGAGGATTTATGCCCTACACAAGGACCCAACAAACCCTACACAAGGGTCAAGACTCCCACACAGAGAATCACTAACTCCCACTCAGAGAATTAGGGTTAGCCCTACACTAGGACACTAAACTCCCACAAAGAGAGTTACTCCCACAAAGAGAGTATCCAAATCCCATAAAGAGATAACCTCCCACAAAGAGAGTTACTCCCACAAAGAGAGTATCCCAATCCCACAAAGAGATAACCTCCCACAAAGAGAGAAAGACTAATTCCCACAAAGAGAATTAGAGACAACAATTACACCAAGTAAAGTAAATACTCTTACCTATGCCTTGAGATACTTACTCATGAATGGATGCAAGGCATGGAAGAGGATCTCCAAGTGTTGAGATATGCTTGATAGCACTTGGATGAATTCCCTTGAGCTGGACTTCAATGCATGAAGAAGAATGAGAGCTCTTGAGAGGGAATTGAGGGAGTTTGAGAGTGGCTTAAAGATCTCTTGAGATATTTAATAGCATCAAGAAGTATAAGAGATATCAGCCCACTCATATATATATATATATATGAACCCTATATCAAACCCCAAAACCCAAGAAAACAGCCAAAGAATCAATTCTGCAACGGCTAGAAACTGGGCGAAAACGACAAGAACAGTCGACTGATGATCAAAAGACAGTCGAATGATCAATGGCTAGAAAATATCCAACGGCTATAATCTAAGCCAGGACAGTCGACTGATGAAGACAGTACAGTCGAATGAGAACAGGACAGGCGCCTGTAAATCCTTCAGCAGGCGACTACTGCAGGGGATGGAATAAAACAGAGAGCTGCACTCTTTCTCCAGTTAATCGCACAGGCGACTGATGTCAATAATACAGTCGACTGTCTATTAGTCAGGCGACTGTAAAACCTTAATCAGTCGTCTGCTGAATAAGATGGAGAAAAGACAGAGAGATGCAGAGATTGCACATACGCTACTCGGGCGACTGATGACCAATCTACAGGCGTCTGTAAATATACATGCGACTGTAAACTGACCAGTAGTCGACTGTGCGTAAAGCTCAAGTTTGAGTCAATTGAAATGTTGACTTGAGCTGTGCATATCAGGCGACTGTAGAAGGATCTGCAGGCGACTGGAAATCACCCAGTCGACTGTGTTTCCTTCATCAGGCGACTGATGGAAAGCCAGAGACTCCAAATAAGTCTTTGGACAGAGTGAACCTATTGGGTTGGATTTTATAATAATCCTAAGGCTCACTAAGATGGTTAAATGCTTATGCATGAATGGGTAAACCATCTAATAAGGCATTACATAAATCCTAGACTCAAAAGAGAGAGAAAGCAATAAAGTAAATTACATGGATTACATGCTTTCCTTAGAGTCTAAGTCTTCAATCTTGATGCCTTGATTGCTCTCCATCATCTCCAAGCTTTGGCACTCCTTGAGTCCAAGCTTTGCCCTTCTTCACCTGATGTCCATCCTTGCACCAAGTGATTAGTCTCCAAGAAAGATATTCTTGAAATAAAACTGAGAGACTAAACATGAGTGTCATTAGCAACAACATAATGTTGTGATCATCATCAAAATAAGATTGGTATACAACACCAATACTCAACATTCTCCCCCTTTTTGATGATGACACACATTGTGTAAAATACAAATAATTAAAGCACAATGCTAATGAGCTCCCCCTACTTATCTGCACCAATTAAACAATGAGCTACTCAAAAGTAAATACTCATTATACCAAATAACATCATGGTGACATATAATAGGCAAGGATCACATAAACCAATTGCAATAGACAAAATCATGCAAACATGAATGGTTTATCTAATCCCATATATCTATCCCCATAGATATATCTCTCCCTATATGCATAAGTATATAACTCTCTCATATTTGTTACATAATGCATGTATCTCTCCCCATTGACATCGTCAAAAAGGTGGACATCAAATATTTCCCCCTTTGTCATCTTCACTAAGATGTGACAATATGCAAGAAAAGAAAGAGATGTATGATACCAAATTTGAAAATTTAGTGGGTATCAATTCACTATCTCATGCTCCCCCTAGATCATAGAAAAGGTCAACTTTTGACTTCTAAGATCTAATACCAATATTGGAGCCATGGGCCTAAAAATGTATCAAAGCAATTGATATGGAAAAATCAAGCTTCAAAGATACACAAGGATATTGCCAAAACAAATATAACATGAAACATGTTGGCAATAAACAAGAGGTTTGGTTTGAGACCAAAAATAACCAATAGTAAATAATGATCTCAAACATCCTCAAAATGAGAGTCAAAATATGTTTTAAAATAATTTTAAACATATAACATATTAACTCCCCTATTGACATACACATGGATCAAAAGTGCATGCATGTCAATAAAATCCCCAAGATTCCCATTTTCATGAAAGATACATACATTTGAAAGTATTTTCAAAAACATGAAACACACACACACACACACACACACACACACACAATGGGTATGCAAAAGTATAACATTAAGCACGATACCCATGCAATATGCAAATGTGTGTGGGGAACCTAAACATTAGGGAACCAAACCCAAGAGGAGTTTGACTTCCTAACGTAATCACACGAGGTGATCACATCCCTAACTAGAGAGTTGATATAAATATCCATCTCTTGCACACTAACCTTAGTGGGAATCCATAATCTCAAGGATTTCCTAGGCAAGGGTTTTGCCTTTGCAAGAGGGATGGATGTGGCATGCTTAGGTGTAGAAACGAATTTCTTAGCATGCAAAGAATGAGGATTTTGCTTCTTAGCAAAAAATGAAGATTTTTCATTCTTCCTCATTACCTCATGATTTACATACTTCTTGTTGATGTTGTTGTTGTACAAGAAAGCATGGTGATTCTTCTTAGGTGCTTTAGCAATATTTCTTGTATTTTCACCATAAGAGGAATTAGATGTGTGTTTGGGTACCACATTTTGAATATACCCCAAACCTCCTCTATGATTTGCCGGATGTTGTTTTTCCAACAAACCGTGGAGTGAATCCCTAGAATACACAAAGCTTTTGAGCTTCCGGAATTCCTCTTCACATTTCAACGTAAGTTGTTGAATGTGAGAATCTAAGCTAAGGTTTTGAGCAACAAGATTTTCATTTGTAAGGCTCAATTCCTTAACTTGAGAGAGAAGTGTGTCTCTCTCACAAGTGTCATAAACATGCTTCTCATCATGAATTACACTTGCAATATCTAGTTCATGCAATCTACTCTTAACAATCTTATATTTTGCTTTTAATTTATTGTAAGAGTTGATGCACTTACTAGCCTTTTCGGAGACCAAGTCGAAGTTGTTCTTGAGCTCCTCGTATGAGATCTTTTCTTCCTCGATCTCATCATCATCATCATCCTTGCTAGAGCTTGATGAAGACTTCTCCTCCATAGCCATGAGGCACGAATCCTCATAGGAGTTTTATGCGTCGAGCCAAGCATCCAACTCTTCTTCATTTAATCCGAAGGGGATTGAAGTAGGACCATCAATGGTTACAAAGCATGCATGAGCATCCTCCTTTGCATCCTCTTCTTCGTTACTCGAAGTGTCCTCACTCAAATCATCAAAGGTCCCGACAAGTCCCTTCTTGTGATTTTTGGACTTTGACCTTCCTTTCCAATGCTTCTTCCCTTTACCCTTATAAGTTTCTTTGTTGGGTTTGGAAGGGCATTCGGTGGACAAGTGACCTTTTCCACTGCAAGTATAACAAGTAGGAACCTTGTTAGAATTGGAGGCAAACTTTGACAAAGACTTACCTTGCTTGCATTTGAGGAATGCTTTGAATTGCTCGGAAAGCTCCTCAATTTCTTCTCCACTTGCATCTTCTTGCTCATCTTCTTCACTAGGAGCTTCTCGATGGAATTTCCTCATCCATCCACTTGATTGGCTCCTCCTTGGCATGGAATGCAATCCCCTTTTGCTTCTCCGGCTTCTCGGTCTTCATTGGTTGAATCTCTTTCTTGTGTTGAAGCTTTACTTCATACGCCATGAGATTACCAATGCACTCCTCAATGGTGTATTTGGACGTGTCATATGACTCCAAAATTCCGTTGGCCTTTGACTCCCATCGAGGTGTGAGAGAGTCAAGGATCTTCTCTACACGATCCTCTTGGAAAATCATCTTCCCGAGTCCCTCCAAAGCGTTCACGATATCAGTGAACCTTGTGAACATCTCTGAAATGCTTTCGCCTTCCTGCATCTTAAACATTCCATATTTAGATCTAAACACAGTTTGTTTAGATTTCTTTACCTTTGTTGTCCCTTCATGACAAATCTCCAAAGTATGGCAAATTCCGTTGGCCGTTTTGCACATGGATATGCGGTTGAACTCATTTGCTGAGAGGGTGCAATGGAATGCATTCATATCCCTCGCATTGTACTTGATCTCCTTCTCCGCCTTTGTCCTTGAAGCCACAAGAGTAGTGGGCTTCTCAAATGGCACCTCCGTAATGTCTCATAGGTCCTGACCCTCTAAGTAGATCATCATCATGATCTTCCAACTAGGATAGTTGGTTCCGTTGAAGAGCAGGGGTCGGACGGTTGAATGACCTTCTTCATGAGACGCGGATGTGGCGTTGAATGCCATTGTTTCAGTATGCTTTAACCTCGCTCCGATACCAATTGTAGGGATCGCCTTACCATTGTAATACTAACAACACACAGAATGGTGAATAGTGTAATGTCAATAAAATTGTCCAATTAAAATTAAACTTGCAAATGCGGAATTATAAATGCAAGAGGACTTAAAAGGCACAATCAATTCAAATGCTAACACAAGGAATTACCCTGGTTCCCCAAACTTGGGTACATCCAGCCACACCAATATCCACTATAATCCCACACAGAGAAGTGAATACAAATCTCACAAGGAGATACCCCACAAAGAGGATTTATGCCCTACACAAGGACCCAACCAACCCTATACAAGGGTCAAGACTCCCACACAGAGAATCACTAACTCCCACTCAGAGAATTAGGGTTAGCCCTATATTAGGACACTAAACTCTCACAAAGAGAGTTACTCCCACAAAGAGAGTATCCTAATCCCACAAAGAGATAACCTTCCACAAAGAGAGAAAGACTAATTTCCACAAAGAGAATTAGAGACAACAATTACACCAAGTAAAGTAAATACTCTTACCTATGCCTTGAGATGCTTACTCATGAATGGATGCAAGGCATGGAAGAGGATCTCCAAGTGTTGAGATATGCTTGATAGCACCTGGATGAAGTCCCTTGAGCTGGACTTCAATGCATGAAGAAGAATGAGAGCTCTTGAGAGGGAATTGAGGGAGTTTGAGAGTGGCTTAAAGATCTCTTGAGATATTCAATAGCATCAAGAAGTATAAGAGATATCAGCCCACTCATATATATAGGAACCCTATATCAAACCCCAAAACCCAAGAAAACAGCCAAAGAATCAATTCTGCAACGGCTAGAAACTGGGCGAAAACGACAAGAACAGTCGACTGATGATCAAAAGACAGTCGACTGATCAACGGCTAGAAAATATCCAACGGCTATAATCTGAGCCAGGACAGTCGATTGATGAAGACAGTACAGTCGACTGAGAACAGGACAGGCGCCTGTAAATCCTTCAGCAGGCGACTACTGCAGGGGATGGAATAAAACAGAGAGCTGCACTCTTTCTCCAGTTAATCGCACAGGAAACTGATGTCAATAATACAGTCGACTGTCTATTAGTCAGGCGACTGTAGAAACTTAATCAGTCGTCTGCTGAATAAGATGGAGAAAAGACAGAGAGATGCAGAGATTGCACATACGCTACTCAGGCGACTGATGACCAATCTACAGGCGTCTGTAAATACACAGGCGACTGTAAACTGACCAGTAGTCGACTGTGCGTAAAGCTCAAGTTTGAGTCAATTGAAATGTTGACTTGAGCTGTGCATATCAGGCGACTGTAGAAGGATCTACAGGCGACTGGAAATCACCCAATCGACTGTGTTTCCTTCATCAGGCGACTGATGGAAAGCCAGAGACTCCAAATAAGTCTTTGGACAGAGTGAACCTATTGGGTTGCATTCTATGATAATCCTAAGGCTCACTAAGATGGTTAAATGCTTATGCATGAATGGGTAAGCCATCTAACAAGGCATTACATAAATCCTAGACTCAAAAGAGAGAGAAAGCAATAAAGTAAATTACATGGATTACATGCTTTCCTTAGCGTCTAAGTCTTCAATCTTGATGCCTTGATTGCTCTCCATCATCTCCAAGCTTTGGCACTCCTTGAGTCCAAGCTTTGCCCTTCTTCACCTGATGTCCATCCTTGCACCAAGTGATTAGTCTCCAAGAAAGATATTCTTGAAATAAAACTGAGAGACTAAACATGAGTGTCATTAGCAACAACATAATGTTGTGATCATCATCAAAATAAGATTGGTATACAACACCAATACTCAACACAATGCACTTTTACTTTGATTATGAGAAGGACAAGACGTGCGAGGGTAAGGACGAGAGTGCTAACATTGTAGAGCCTGAGTCGTGTTCTTCATTTGATTCATCTTCACTGCTTGAGGCATATAAGAGCATTAAGAGGACTGTAGAGCATGCACATATTGATGGGGAGGATATGTGTGAGGGCAAGTACATGATGATCGATTTCAAAGAGCCCAAACCATACCCACTTCCAAATTCGTCTCTGCAGCCACTTTTCCTTCCTCTAGAGGCAGTGCATCAAACTGAGTATAGCAATCCTTTTCAGGAAAGTTCCCATCAACACAAACACTCTATTTCTAAATCTCATTTTTAATTCCATATCCTTTAGATTCAGATGGTCGTCAACTAGCTTTAAATTCGTTTATTATTTATGTTGACCCATTATGGTAAGATTTTGTGGATAAGCAAGTTTGTCCACCTATTTTTGACACAACGTATCTCATGCAGAACAAATGTACGAATATTGAGGAGATATGCTAGGTTGTGTCAATGCTTGGTCATAAGGATATGAGTGGAGGAAGAATACTTGCAGAGGAGCGCAAGGAGCTGATGGAACAACTTCCTCCATCATTAAAGATCTGTGATCTGCCATTTGACCACAGTGTATTCTTTCAAGTAGTGTTGATGTTTATATGCTTTCCAGGATAGTTGCTTTTGAATAAACTCATACCCTTTCCGACATTGAAAACAATGTCCATCTCTAGTTGGGGGGTATGAGATTTTAGGATTTTTTTTTAAAAAATAAAAAAGTGAATTGATTCAATCACCATTTTCATCACTTATCCCTTTTACACGTATCATTTTTATCAGATGGTTATTTATTAATTGAATTCTTGAAATTGTTTATGGCTTGAATTAATTATTGTTCGCTAATGGAATTAATCATAAATATGCCTTTTATGAGAAATTTTCAATTACCATGACTAGTATCTTGAAATAGTTTGAATTTGTTTCATACAAGTTATGGTGATGCATAAGTTTATGTAAACACAATTGATTGAATTGGTTTTCAAATTGAAGAGGAATTTGGCCATTATATATATGCAAAAGTTCATGTATAAGGAATGTGTGGTTGAGTTGCTTATAAAAAAGAGAGAAGGAAAAAAACATGAGAAAAAGAATAAAATGCATAGTTCTATTGAGTTTTATTGAGTAGCCGGGTCTTCTCAAGAAGCATTGGAGATTCACATCGAAAGATGGACGATAGGGAGTGCATTAGAAAAAAAGGAGATAATAAAAACTTAGATGATTCGAGTTATTAGGTTCTAAGGCTCTTCTAAGCCTAATGCTTGAAGGTCGTCCGACCTAGAAGTCATTAACCGAAAACTCACTATATGGATCATTCTAGGTCTTGTAAAAAATATATATCAAAGCAAAAAAAAACATGATGAATAAATAAAGCAAGCTTAACCCCCATGAATTGGGCAAATCTTTGTATTATGTGATGCCAATTCCTTGTAAATCAGAAAATTATTACATGGCATTGTGTTATACGGTGACTTATGCAAAACAATGCGTGCATGTTATTTATTTAAGCTAAATTAAGGAAAATGTCATGAGATTGATCTTTTTCGTATATTATGTGCATTGATGATAAAAATCATGATTGAAAATGCATTATTGAACTAAGTCATAAATGATTGATGAATTTGATATTTTTACTAAGCATCCGATTTAATCGCTTCTTTTGCTAGATAGCAGCAAAAAGCTAGTTGGGGGTGTGATTCGATGTAAATATTGCATACTTATCCCCTCATTTGTAAGCATTTTGTGCATATATGATGTTTATTTGGCCTCCAATACAAGCATTTTTAGAACATCATTTAATATTAGAGCATAACATTTATTTATGAAAAAAACATGATTTTTACATGATTTTTATGGCCTAATTTTGTCTTCTCTTATTTTTTCAGTTGAAGGTGGCGCTTCCGATTTCAACGGATGTTTTTGCATATTTTTCCGAGCTCGGGGCTATTTTCTATGCATTTTAGAAGGCAAATATGATTTTCTAAAAATAAAAAAGACATTTATGACTTTAGGATGACGTCAACAATGTGCAGAAACGCATGAATCTGATTTGGAATTTGTTTTTGAGCGGATTTTGACCCGTTTTGACTCATAAACACAATAGGAGTGCTTCTCCTATATATACGCCGTTTTGGGGACTTTTCAGATACCAAACGACGTCCGAAAAATTCACAAAAATACTCGAAATTTTCGTCTTTCAGATGAGAATGTCAGGGAGGAGGCGACAGCACCAGAAAAAATCTGTAGTAACATCTGAAATGTATTTTAGGGTTCAATTGAAGCATTGGCAATAAAATTCTTATCTTTTTATGTTGTATAGAGTTTATTCATTGTATTAAGGATTAAAGATGATGTTTTTATTTATAAATATTGAATATTTTCTCTCATTGCTTGACTAAATCTCTTATGTGTTAGTTGTGATGTAGTTATGGTTATGTAATCGTTATTATTAATGTCCTTTCTCCCTATTTTCACGTCATATCAAGTGCTTTATCAGTTTCTACATATACTATTTAAGTATGATCGTTGTTGACATGCTTAAATCAAATATGACCTTTGCGTGCTTATTTGTAATATGATCTTTGCAGACATATCGTGACCCTTGCGGACACCCAAGCTTAACTTCTTCATGAAATTGATAATTCACTCGATTACATATGGCATTATCTTATTATCTTAATCGTGATATTTTCCAACGTTCTCATGCCATTGCCGGATGAAACGTTGAGTTATAGAAAAGACGTTAATATTCATTGATGGAAAATATCCCAACGAAATCACAACCGACACATGCTCTTCATATTGATACTATATCATCGACTTCTCCGTAGTTATTTTAGGATCACTTTTTTAGAAATTAAAACTTTTGATACCATTATTTTATTTTTGAAAGGTGGTAGCTTTTATTGGATTAGTACTCTTTATAAATTGAAATGTGTGGCATTAAAGGTCAGTTGTCCAGTGGATTCGACCCTGGACTCACCAGTAATTTATTACTTATTCGATCTCTTATACTTGGGAGTAGCGCTCACATATTTTGCGACGAGTCAGAGGTCAACCCTCTTTCACTCTGAGACCATCAATAGTTCCTTGGGTACTTTCCGAAGCTTCGCTTTGGCTTCTACGCTTTCTCCAGCAAGCAGTCGAGCAACCTTTTCTTCGGTCAATGCTGTCTCAAGCCTTTCTCTATGAGAGGATAGTGTGACATCTCCCCTAGTTGAGCTTTCACTTCCTTGGCGATCTCTTCCGCGGCATTCACCTCTGCCTACGTCTGGGTGAGATTTGCCTCAACATTGGCAATGGTTGCTGCTCTGTGATGCAACTCTATGCCCACCGAAGACATCTACATTAAAAAGAGATAAGGGGTTAACCCGACATTCTGTGGCTATAAAGAAATAAAGAGAGAAAGAGCCTTTACCTGCTAACTATGCCACACTACGAAGTTGGCCAATCTCTCAGTTTCCACCGACTGCAAAACAGAGCGGTCCTACGGCAGATAGGAGTTCTCAGCCAGTCGAGCCGCAACCCGACAATCTGAGAAGATGGACTCTTTAAGCCCTGCCAGATACGTGGGCTCGAAGGTATTGTTCTCAGAGCGAGGAAGATCCGCTTCCATCGACTTGAGTGTCCCCATAACCTGTTTGTATTCAGGAGTGATCGAGCCAGGCATTGAACTAGGAGGAAGGAGCCCCCCCACAGCCATCCGTCTTGATAGCCTGCAGATCCAAGGGGCACCGACTGGACTCCAGACGTGGCAGCTTGGGCGGTGGGAGCGTCATGCGAAGTTGAGCTTAGGAGAACAGCCTCGACCTTTTTCTTCTTCTCAACCCTGTCAGACTTAACCTGACGCCAGTCCCTTTTCTTTCTAAAGCAACTTGCAATTGCTAACAAATCTCCTACGACCTTGGCCGATCCCTTAGCGATCTTGGTTGAGCTATCAACCGCTTTAGCAAAGTCTCCTCCAGCCATGGCCGAACCCCTAGCGACTTTGGCAGAGCTACTTGCAGCTAGAGTCGAGTTAGACACCTTCGGTCGGACAAATGTGACTGCCCCAGACTTCTTAAATCCAAGCTTGAGGAGGGAGGTCATTATAGGATACGATTGCAGATGCTGACCAGTTGTATTTGCAAAAGCGAAAAGGATCAGGGCAAGCAAGAACGGACGCATAGTCTGAGGGTCGGCTATACCTTCCGTCCACTAAGTTTTCTGCATGCTCTCGTCTGACAGAAGAAATGTGACCGACTTCTCAAAGTTCGATATTAGCAATAATCTGTTGGCTGCCTCGATTTCGATATCAATGAGGCTCTTCTCTTCTAAAACCACAGAACCTGAGCGTTACTGGTGGGTGAGAAAACTGGCTTCTTCGGGAAGAGTTATGAATATGTAATTCTCCTTCCAGCTCTTGACAGAGCTTGGAAGTACCAACACAAGATTTTTCTTCCTCTTGGCGGTTATGGAAGACCACACGCTAGACTTATGGATACTCAAGTGGAAGAAGTGGCAAAAGAGTGATAAGGTCGGGTCTATCCCATTAAGCAAGCATAACGCCATGAAGTCGACCAAGGCCCCAACACAATTGGGGGTGAGTTGGCAGAATGTGAGTTCAAGAAAAGAAAGGACATAGATGATGAACGGATGAAGGGGAAAACAGAGGCCATGCGAAAAGGTTTTCACATACATCCCAAACTCGTGCTTGTCGGGGAAGCAGATTCTCTCATTTTGGTGGGAAATTCTAACCCCAAAGGGATTTCAGATGTACTTGGACCGAATAATAGGGATTGAAGAAGCATGAACTCCGGAGACCATGTTCCGTATATCTTCTTAGGCACCAGATGTAGGTCCTCCCCAGATCGTAAGATCAGAACATTGGGGCTGGGGGATTCGAGGGCTAAGGCGACTGGATTGTCAAATTTCTCCCATCCTGAACGATCCATCTTGCCCAGCAACCTATTTATCTCAGAATCATTAGAAGAAAAAGAATGCATGGAGGGAAGCGCTACCTCGCACTAACAACAACAGATTCAAACAAACTGAAGGAAGACGACGGCTAGATGAAGCACAATTCTTTGAGAAGTAAGGAAATGGTTTTCTTCCACCGACGATCCGTAATTGTACGAAGCTGCACTTCCATCAAGTCAAGCTTGGTTATCCGATCTTGGACGCGTGTCAACATCTCAGAACGACGTCTCTCCAAATTCTATGCTCGATTGGCGGGAGAATTTTGGTGATCTGCTCCTTGATGGCCAACATTAAATGCATCGTCTCGACTATCGATCCTATCCAGACATGTCACATCACCCGACCTCGACTCTCACGACGGTCGAGCTTGGGAGATGGGGGCCATTAATACAATATTAGGCCGGCCCAGACTTAATTGTTTATATGATTCGGCTAAGGCCCAAGGGCCGAGAGGAGCTATCTGCTTTGGCCCAACAGCCCCGCGGCCCGCACGTGCGGCGGGGGCCTGCTCCATTTAAAGCGCCAACAGAGTAGACCGGTTGAGATTCTTAATCAACTCCGAATGGAACGCCCTTCAATAATGGGGGCATTCAAGACTAGCCATTTTAGCTCTCCATCAAAAGTGATAACTCATGTCATACGCAATAAAGTGCATCCAATGCTTAGGCACCACCAGGAAGGACACCAAGGAAACCGTCACCCATTAATAGTCCCTCCAACGAGGAGGGACGGGATGGATCTCTGGGAACCAAAACTCAGGTATTCCTATACTCGCATCTGCTCCACCAAATACTATCTTCCTTCATATAGCTCGGCCTGCGAACTAGCGGACGACCTCCCAACAGGTCGAACATAGTTCCACCGATCATCCAGTAGTCATCTGTTGACTTAAGTATCGGAGGGGATTTTCTCAGAACCTAGATTCGACCCACTTACGGGCTGCCTGTGTTGTAGATCGTTGGGGATATCACTCGGCAACAGCTCGGTTTGACATCCTTAGCTAGGCCCGGAGTCCCTTCAACCCGGAGACAAGCTCGTCCAGCGTCCCGAAGGCTGCCCCATCTTCCACGTTAGCGGCATACTTTGGGCCATCATTCAGCAATATCCGTGGTGATCCTTCAGCTATATCCGTGGTGAGAAAACACCCTGAAACACTACATACATACATTTATACATATATAAATACATATAAACATGTAAGACCACGTTTATTTTTACCAAACTTCGCCGAGCCAGCCTCTTGAGTTTGGCTGATTTACAATTCCGAGCATGCCAAAATCGAGCCAAATCCGATTAGTTTGTGAACAATTTCTTAGTTTGAAAGCCATATATATATAAGTTTGCCACTCACTCTTTGTATGTTTTCTTATCTTCATTGGCAGATTAAGTAAGTAAATTGGAAAATCAATTAATTGAGAACTTGCAAATGAGCCTTGGCTCAGATGGCATCTCCCTCGCTGGAAAGCGAGGCCATCCGGGTTCGATCCCGTGTGGATGGCGTCTTTGCGCGCACGTGTTACCAGCTTTCCGAAGAAATAAAAAAAATTAACAGAGAACTTAACATTGAAGCATGGGTTTGTGTTGGAGGCCAGAATGAAGGATAAAGGGAATTCGAATTCAAACAGAACTGTCGGATGCAAGAAAACATACGTCGGATGCAAGAAAACATATCTCAGCTAATTCGATGCCGGGATTTAATCAGAGCCGTCGGTGGCATCGTGAGGAAGAGTCCGTTCCGGCTGGATCTGTTAGCGGGCGGGCGGGGGGGGGGGGGGGGGGGGGGGGGGGGGGGGGGGGGGGGGGGGGGGGAAGAGAGGTATCCGTTAGAACCGTTACTTCTATGAGCTTTGTAATAGAGTTAGTTTGGGCACTCTACAAAAAGAGGGAACTTGTAAGAAGAGGATCGTTGAGAAATCTATGAGCAAATTCTCCTCCTCCATTGTACTTCTAATATTTCTTCTTCTTATCTCAATAAGATTCTCTTCCTGGGTTCTTCAGTTCTAGTTTCACATGCACTAGTTATCATTCCACTTAGAAGATCCATGGTTAGGATGCAAAGCATTGGCGAAAGAGGATCACCCTCTCCGAGTGGTCTCCTACGACCACTCCTACAATCGATGATATTAGAACGAGTGCTGTTGACAAGGATATCAGATAAATCCACTGGCACCATTTCTCAAAATTATTATAGACACAAATATGTTAGAAAAGGAAGTGATTCTTCAAGCAAACAATCAAACATATTATGGATACCAATATCTTCAACAACATCACCACCACCACCATATAACAGCAGCAATCCCGCAATGAAAATATAAATCAGTAACAGGTCACACTATATTGAGTAAAGTAGTTCTGATTGTTCCAGGAGGATAGATTTGGGAAGCATACACATACACCGACAATGTCTGGCTGCTCATCAATCCCAGACATGAAATATCGCGGTTGCACCAAACATGGCAGCAATTGTTGCAACAACAGCCTGCACAAGCGAGATATGGGTAACGTTTCGACTATAAACATAGAACTATGTTGATGACAAACATTGGATAGTTCGCGAAAGAGGTATGGTCACAAATGAAATTCTGAAGAGTTTTCGGAAAACTCAATAAAACTTCCGTAGATGGTGTCCCACCTTGGGGAAAATTGATACATGGCATTACATCTGCGCAGAATTGATTCATAAGAAAGAAACTTTTACATTAACATCCGATGACACGGCTCTAAAAGATTTGTTTTCGGTCAGCAAGGTCTTGAAATAACTGTTAATATAACTGCTTTTGTTGGACATCCAGTGGGGGATGATCTCCACCCATTACCAGGGAGTGCACGACAAGAGAGGGAGATGGTAGAGCATGAGATCCAGTGGAGATACAATCGTGGGGGGAGGTGACATCATGTTTAGGCTTTGGATTAATGATGGGCCATATCAAGGCTTCATGAAAAAGCTCCCGAGGCTATCTACATTTTAAAAAGGGGGTTTCGCCTATCTGTCCCTTAAATCATGCGTATTTTGATATTTGTCCCTTAAATTTGAGTATTTGCTTATAAGTCACAAATATACATATACTAAACCTTAATAGTCATTCTTGTCTCCATTCTGTAAAAAACTTAACACAACTTCATTTCAGCTCTAGTTAAAGATGCACAGCTCTAGTTAAAGATGCACTGCACTAACCTACACTTGGGATTTTCAGCATGTGAGCCTCACATGTGTAATATGATGGATTCTTACACCAAAGGTGCAATATATAGCTCACTGCATTGATGACTTAGGGACTATTAAGGTTTAAGACATGTATTTGAAGGACTTACAAGCAAATACTTATATTTAAGGGACTATTAAGGTTTAAGGGGCTGTTAAGGTTTAAGACACAGGTAGATACTCATATTTAGGGACTAATATCAAAATATGAAAGGTTTAAGGGATGAATATCGGAAAAACCCTTTGAAAAATGGCAGCGAATCATACGAGGAATATGACATAGCTATGGCAGGAGTGATTGCATCTCTGCTTTATTTGGCTCTCAAAGTTAATGTGTGCCTGAATACAAGTACTAAAACAGGGCACGCTTAAGTCATTTCGGTTAAGGTGGGCCATGGATGTGTATACCTCTGAAGCTGTAAAAGAGGACACGAATCTTTAATCAAATCACAAGCTTCATGAAACCCCAGCGAAAAAATCAACATCCACTGTGACTAAAGCAGCACCTGCTGATTATATGTGAAAAAAAAAATTACAAGACCATCCACCACATAATGATTTTTTGTCCCATTGATTTCTTCCGGCCAAGGCTAGTGTCATGCTAATATTTCTAATTTCTTCTTGGATGAGATCTATCTTCGATAAGACCAAATCAAGTATCTAGTTAAACTAGGCTCTGTTAGCACGTCCCTTAAAAGCATGACTCTGCATCAGATCTACGTGTTCATACCTGAAATGCATTCATTTGAACAGCCTGATACACAGTTGATTTCTGCTGCAAGATGCCCTTGAAAATTTAGCGTTTTCTGACTACAATGAAATCTTAAAGGCTCAGGAACCTTAATGGAAGCTAAATGAAGGCAGGAAACAAACATATGCCCATATGTAGGACATGGCAACAAAACACCACTATTTGTTACGTAAGACTGGCAACCACATTCCATATCAAATCATTTTCACCTTACATAGTTTACTAGTACCACTATCCCTAATTGATCTCATAAATCAGGGAGAGGTGTAGCTTATACACCATTGTAGTACATTCAACAAGATAATGAAGTATATAATGTTGTCATCGAATGATTCTAGCATCGTTCCAGACCAACAACAAGGTCAATATTAGGGAAAACACAGCAGGGGAATGCGAATTGGAATAGATCGTAGATGCATAGAGCATCTTGATTGTTTGCCAGCAGAATTAAAGAACATTACCTTTGGCCCTACATACAGTCATATGTTGAAATATACAATAAGATTGAAGTTTTTTGGATAGAGGATCCTAGTGTTCTAAGCCCCTACCTAAGCATACTTTCTCAATATCAATTACAAATGAGAAAGCAAAACTTGGCCAACAAAATTGTCCTAAAAGATAATTAAGGTATTGCTTCATGAAGTTCTAGTCCCAGGAACTCCTAAACCCTATAAATGCTATCCTTTGATATTATTATCCTAGTGTTCTAAGCCCCTACCTAAGCATACCTTCTCAATATCAATTACAAATGAGTTCTAAGCCCCTACCTAAGCATACCTTCTCTTGGCCGACAAAATTGAGGAACTCCTAAACCCTAGTGTTCTAAGCCCCTACATACCTTCTCAATATCGTGAAGTTCTAGTCCCAGGAACTCCTAAACTCTATAAATGCTATCCTTTGATATTATTATTTCCTGATAAGAGGTCTGCCTATTCAAGGGTAACAAACTATGCCCAGGCTTAAGAACCTCTTGGGTCATGCAAATCTTGCTTCAGCGTGGTAGTTGGTCTTTGCAGTCCCCATGAATTCATGCTACTTTAAATAACACAAATATAATTCTAAATGCCATGGAAAGCAGCTTTCCATTATGTGCTCTAATTCTGAGGAGAACATTTTAAATCCATTGATACTATCCAGATGTTAGATGGTCTAGATATTTTCCTACTGAATATTAAGTAATAAAACGTATGATGGAGAGACATTTATGAGGGTAATGGGAGCGCCATGATAATGGAAAAGAAAGAAAAATGGAAGACTAAGAAGAGTGCGCCAATTCAACTTACACTGAATCAAAATCTCATTTTGATGCTCTCCTCGCTTCGTCCTGCTCTTGAATAGGACCGTTGTCAGAACATAGTAACCATTCCTAAAGTACGGATTGCTTATGCATTACATGATTTCAATGCTACCCCACTGATCTACTGTCCTCGTACCATGTTACCTGGTCATGCTCACATGCTTTCTGTTCACCATATTTCGTAACCTAATTCTTGAGATTAAAAGTTTGGAAGAAGCTCTCTAGTGCGTATCAGGCCTCTCATATTTTTTCTGTGCAAATCAACATCTGATTTATAGCTAAACCCAGAAGGGAATCAAACATTCAAATTATATTTTCTTAAAACAATTGATCATCATTTTTTTTGCGAACTTGGCAGTGAAATCCAAACTACAAGAAAATTTTGCAACAAATATTCTTGACACTCAACTCCACTTCCAGTACTGGTAGTGCTAGAATGTGTCCTCTGGACAACTCATAAGGTAGGAGTAAGACCGGATTAAAGAGATTCCGATGCTCATTAGAGCATTACATACTGGAGTTCTTGCTATTTTTACTTTTCCGCTGTATCAACGAGTCTCACAGACAATGAACATCAACTCTAAAACCAGTATATAACTGTGGGTCACACAGCTTTGGGGATCCTTTCTCAAAGACATGATCCAGACCCTCATGCGTCAAAGATTAGCCCCATATTTTTGATCAAGTAGTCAACAATATACATGAGCATCAGTGATTATACACTCGGCACGAAATCACATAGGCTGACAATATCAGGATCCATGGAAGATATCCTTTGAATTGCGGAGTAACTATGCGGCGATTTGTGATATGAGACTATAACTTAGTTATGACAAAAAGAAGATTAGTTTCAGTATCTAACTAGAAGGGTTTATGACCAATCTTATAATCCAAAATGTTCTCTTGGAAGCTGTATAAAGTCCTGCATCATGATAGTGGCTAATTTTATAGTTAGCAGAAGAGCACTCCAGTTGAACATTCTAACTGAAATCAAGCTTACTAATAATACAGCTCATAATTTTTTAAATTTGATTCCAAATTCCATTTAAAACTAGAAAAGTTCAAGGATCTACTATAACTT
>JAULAV010004826.1:0-26007 GCA_030789695.1 Scilla litardierei | reverse complement strand
AAATCAAATACAATCGATGTCCTTGACTCCCACAACTTAGGAGCAAGCAAACCGCTCTCACAACCCGAGAGAAAATTCAATTTACGAAAGTAATAAAATATAAAACAACACTTACAATCACCTATGCCTTGAAGTAGAACTTGAAGGAGAGGAGTGATGTGTGTTGTAGACTCTCTTGGAAGAGAGGAGAAAGCCCTTTCTCTTGACTGCACCAAATACCTAGAGGATCACTCTTTGGTTCTAGGTTGGAGAGCAAGAGATCAAAGATTTGGAATTCTTAGGGCTTTGGATTTGAGAGCTTTAGACTTTAGAAAATGAAAGCTTAAGAGATTTTGCAATAGCTTAGGTAACCTCTCAATGGAACAGTAGAAGCCCCATTTATAGGTTTCTCAAATCCATAAAACAGTTTGGGCAAAAACACTTTTGGAATCCATGAGAAAAATCTCAACGGATAGAATCTGAACTCGCAACAGTCGACTGTTGAAGAAACCACAGTCGACTGATGCACAGTCAACATGGGTAGGTAAGAATTCATAACGGTAACTTACCACGTGGACAGTCAACTGATGAAGCAAAGACTGTCGACTGTTAAACCAACAGGCGACTGTAATTACTTCTACATGCGACTGGCTGAAAGAATGGTAAGCTGAAGAAATTTGGAAATCCTGTAAGATAACATGACAGACGACTGATAAGGATAATACAGTCGACTGTTAATCAGAACAGGCGACTGTAAATCCTTATACAGACGACTGTCAAATACCTTGAGAATTTCCAGAGAGCTGAGTCAATAGATTGGCTCACAGACAGACGACTGTTGCAGCATACACAGTCGACTGATCCAAGGGACAGTCGACTGTATATTCAACATTAGTCGACTGGCCGTAGAAGACAGATCAAAATAGTTTGGGCAGAAGGATAGACAGGCGGCTGATTTACAAAACACAGTCGACTGTCACTAGGACAGGTGCCTATGAATTGTTCATCAGTGGCCTGTGCAAAATAAACATAAAGGCCCAAAACTTGATTGCAAAAGTTTGTGCATAACAGGCGACTGTAGAACAAAACACAGTCGACTGTTTTTGAGACAGACGACTGTAAAATGTTCAGCAATCGACTGTTATAAACAATCCAAGCACAATCACAAAGGAAATGAATTGGGGTCTAAGGACAATTGATCTAATGATGTCCTAAGACAGAAATGAAGATGTGTGTGAGTGCTCCATCAAAGTTCTACTTCTAAGCTACATACTAGAAGAGATAAAAGAAATTACATTGACGAATTCTCTCTTCTATCAATCGCATGAGCTTGAAGTCTTCATGAAGCTTCAATCAACATCTACGATCATCCAATCCATTTTTATTTGCCTTCAATGATCTTTGTGAGTCATCCATTGCTAGTAGATCTTCATAAATAGCTTAGGCAATGAATTAACTGCAAAATAGGGGATTAGTCACAAGTATTTATGTTTGCTCATCATTAACACCAAGTAGGGAGAAGTCCAATACTCAACATAAAATCCTTCTCTCAGACAATGGTGTCGCAGCACTGTCATTCTTGGGCCATCTTTCCATCTCATCCATAAAATGCAGTATCACCTGTTTGGACCAATCGGGGTGTGGGATCCTTCCATGGGAAGAATGAGCATGTACGCTCGCGAGAAGTACAACTACAAAATTGCCAGCCTGGGTTTAATCGGATCCATGACGTCCTCCTCGGTAATTGCAAACCACGGTGGTATATCTTGAAGTCATCTCCATCAGACTCCAACTCCCCACAGATCTCATCTCTAGGTCGAGATTGACTAGAAGAGCTTGATCCGAAACTCATGTGTACCTAGCAAGGATGACATAAAAATTCCCATTAACATATAACATATTAAATATATAAGAATGATAAGTGGAATTGATTGAGTGAAAAGCATACCTAAGAAAAGTAATGAACAGTGGCATGGTAATGTTGCCAAGTGGAATTGATTGAGTGTAAAGCATACCTAAGAAAAGTAATGAACAGTGGCATGGTAATGTTGCCAGCTTCTTTCAATACTTAGACCAGGCACACAAAAAAGAGCATATCATAACAGAAGCATAATGCCAAACTAAACAGCACTTCCAACCCCACAAAAAAACCAAGTCAAGACAAAAGATTTAAAAACTTTCTTATATGTTTTCAACCATTAGCCCTCAGAATATTTTTTTCATTAACCCAGCTGGTTGCTTGGCAGTGGCTCCTTCATTATGTACCCACACATTCAACTTCATGAAGTGAAGCCAACAAAGCCCATTGTAGCTCAAGCAAAGACACCAAAGGTTAAAAAATCCGATGGCAACCGCGCAACAGATTGCCAACTACCAATCCAAATCCATCTAAAAAATTCATGTTTAATAAAAAAACTCACAAAATCCATATCAACCAAATTCTGCTCCAACTTGTAGACTAAAGGATCCAACTGCCATTCATCCAGTTTCAAGGATATACAATATGCCACGATTTAATTAGCAAGTGCACAAACATAGTGTTAAATTTTTAGTTTCATCATTGGGCTAGTTGTGACGACCCGTATCCATAAGTACACGTATTTTCGTATTCTACGTATTTTTATAATTTAAAGATATTTTAAAATGGCTTGTTAGGAGTTTTATATCAAAAATAGTTTCAAATCAATTATAAAAAAATATTTTCGTACCATCAAACTAGTTATAACATATATTCGTAAGTTTAAGTGTCGTCAAAAAATTAAAATAGTTTATATAGTATTTTCTACTTATCTATTACTGGAATGTTCTCATCAATTAATTTTCTATCTAAACGATATCAAAACGATTTAAAATTTTTAACATAATTATACAGTCTTTCAGTACTCCCCATATTATTTTCGTATTTTTTTGGAGTCAAATCGACCTAAAACCCGCAAACCCGCAACCCAAATATTTTGGCCCAAAACTTGTATCTCCGTAGCTTAAACTCTGAAACAGACTTCGTATTCACGATCCTCACAATGATACGAACACGTGGTAATTGTTTGGGAATTTTTCGGAGTCATAGGCAAAACAAACGATATCTTCATATACAAATAATATAGCTTTTACTAATTACTATCACCTACTACGATTACTAATTACCGTATTTAATTACTTTAACCCTACTTAATCACCCCTAACCCCACCCCTGTAACTCACCGAAGGCGTAGCTCAGATCTAATATCCCAACCTCAATATTTATTACAATTATTAATAATTTAAATTATTAATTAATATTAATTATTTTAATTTATAACATATATAACTACCCTTCCCCCTTACGTGACTCACACAGCCCTCTCCCCGCAAACAACCAAGCCCGACAGCCACTCGCGTCCACTTTCTCTCCCCACCGACGAGCCACGCCCCGACAGCTGTGCGTGTCGCTGCCTCCTCCACCTCCTCCGCCTGCCGCCTGCTCTCTCCCGACGAAGAACGACAGCTGCAAGCCCTACGGCCCACGTCACCCTCCCCTTCCGCTCTTCCCACGGTGCCACCTAACTCTCCGCCGCTTCCCTCCTCTCCTCGTCGCTCGAGGAAGCTCCGACGAACACCTCATTCGACGCGTACCATCGGCGAGCACGAGCAGTGCCGCTGCGACAACCGCAACAGATCGACCCCGCAAGCCCCCCATGGCATGTCTCGTTGTTTTCACCACCGTTCACCACCTACCACTGTCACTCCTACCGCCATCGACCTCCCTCTCGTCGCGCCTCTCCGACGAGGCCGTACGCCGCTCCCAGTGCCGCTGCCTGCTCCGATAGCACCTCGACAACCCACATGCAAGTGCCAGCTTCTCCCAGGTAGTGAAATGGCTGGGAGGATGGGCCCGGAGCCAGTATGAGGCTTTATCCCTCAGAGTGAATGGGAAAAGGCGCAGCTTCACAGCATCATCACTCACGTCCTTGGCCTTGAACGTGTCACACTTCGCCAGGAATGTATCGATGTGGTGGTTGGGGTTTTCATGGGGATGCCCGTGAAAGGGATCCTGCTGCATCAAATTGATTAGCCCCGTTTTCAACTCGAAGCTCACCGCCGCCAGTTGCGGTCTAAGAATGGATGAGTTGTTTCCAAAGGTCGGCTTCATATAGTCCCTGAGGGACCCGGTGTGAGGAGGAGGAGGATTGTTGTTGTCTGCCATCTGGGCAGAGGGAGAAGGATTTCTGCTGGAGGCTCTCAAAGCCCGTGCCATTTTCTCGATCTCGGGATCGAATAATAGCTCCCTAGTACGTGCTCCGAAACGAGTGTTCTTGCACCAACAAAACTCAAACAAATACCATCAGTAGCATTAAAATAAATAAAAGAATAGAAATGGTGGAAAGATGAGAAATGATTAGAGTGCCAGCAAACTTATAAAAATAAAAATAAACTGAGATAAACACTATTGCCGTCCCCGACAACGGCGCCAAAAACTTGACGCACCCGAAACCTACACCTAGATTCCACCTGGCGGTGTCACGATCGCCAGGCGTGGTATGGCCCCTAGGTTTCAATTCCGGGCTCGATCCACAAGCGGACGGTGTCAAGTTGTAGTATAAATGATATCGAATCCCACAGGGACAGCGATAGTGTATATGGGTTCTCAGTTCACTTCTATATCTCGAAGTGAGATAGCTATCGGGTTGAAAGAGTTGATTGGGGTGTTGTTGTTTCATTAAATAAAAAGGACTAGGGTGTTAGGGATCACTGCTAAGATCGTCAAGGGTCGACGTTGGAATAGAATCCTCACGTTGCATTAGGGTTAGGGGATTAATCTCACAATTCGTACCACTCTCGTGGGTTAGAATTGTGAGGTATTTCGGTAGCTCTCGTTGACGCAATGGCGGTAGCAGTCAACGTAGATGTATAGTTCGTCGATGGATCCCCTCAAGGCACGAGCCGGGCATGGTCACGAGCCTTGGTTGGATCCACCGATTTCCCTATTCGAATCCCAGAGATACCCCTTAAGCACATCAATTCCACAGACCGTGGGCATGATCTCAGTACGAGTTATCTAGAGATTCGGTCGGATCGATCGAAATACTCCCATAAATCCCTAATTCAATATAGAGATTCAGATCTACATCTTTCCCCCAGGATCTTAGGGCTATCCCATCAACCCTAGAAAGATCTACTCACACATGTCAATATTCACGAATAAAAACACAACTTTTAGATACGAAAACATCATAACAAATCGATGGAATATAAATAGAAGACTTACAGCGAGAGATAGAATAGAGTTGCAATTTATAGATCCGAAGAAAATTCCAGATTCCCAAGCACAAGAATGATAGAGAACCAAATTAACAACCCAAAAGATTTCGATCCAGAAACATATTTAGAAATTGATCTAAAAACTAACAATAATCTCCTAAGCTGCACTCTCTCAAAGTGTTCCCAAAAATCTCAAAATGAATCGCCCCTGAATCAACACGCAGCTCCCCAACTTCGCTGCTCAGATCCGCAATAGCCACATCACAAAATGTTTCCAAAAATGGGCTCAGCATTCTTGACCGAGTAGGTGACTCGGTCGAGCATCTTGCTGCTCGGTCAGTCGCTCGGTCCGAGCAGAAGTGCTACTCGACCGAGCTTGACAGTAAATCGAGAATTCTTCAAATCCTCACTCTGTCTGCATGGGCCGAGTCAGCTCTGCTCGGTCCGAGCAGAGGCTGACTCGGTCGCTGAATGGTTGCTTGGGCCATGCATTGGATTTCTTCAGCTTTTGAATTTTGGCGCTACTCGACCGAGCACTTAGCTGCTCGGTCCGAGTCATCCTCGTATCTGCTCCGCCTTCTCCAATTGTCTCTGCTCGACCGAACAACTGCTCTGCTCGGTCGAGTCGCCTGGGAATGTTTTGCTGCAGCTGCTGAAGGCAGCTCATCCTCTCCTCCTGCTCTCTCTCTTCTCCTCCAATGGCTCCAAAAGTATGGCGAACTCCTACAGGGCTTCACCAATGAGATCACGGGCGTGTCTGATGTGTCCATACCCAAGTGCGATCCCAAATCACTCCAAAATCCCTGAAAACTCATAAAACACTACGAAACTCGAATATAGCGTTAGAAATGCGATATCGTAGTAAAATATGGGATTCGGATGCGAAAATGGCATGAAATGCAATGTAATGATGATATGAAAATAGTGGAAAATATGGACACATCAAAATCCCCAAGCTTACCTCTTACTCGTCCTCGAGGAAGACAAATACTAGGTACGCCGGGAGGAAAACAAAAGAAAATAAGAAATAAAAATAGGAAGAACAGAGAATGAGAGTGGATGGAGGATGCTAAGGATGATCGGTCAGATCTCAGGCCAAGGTAGTATATCACAATGCACTGAACAGTAAACATACATGCTACTGGCAATTTCTAGTTTTACAGATCATATGACTAGTATGCAATACAAGCAAAAGATAGGGATCTACTGAAATAACGCCATCAAATCATATCAATCTCATGCAAATCCATAGAGTCTAGTATAAAGAAGTTGGCAATGCCCTTTTCAATCACAGATGCACAAGGAGCAAATAGAAATCACACAACATGCAATAGAGAATAGAAAAAATCACGCCATTCAGTTATTCATTTCGATTCATGAAAAACCTCCAAAAACTAAAGCCTTTCATAAAGTTTAGGTATTATTAAATCTCCCAGTTGTGCACCGTCTCCACTCTAATGTCATGCTCACTCATGTGATCAGTTGGTTTACCCCCAAGCTTAGCTTGAGGCGTCGCATCTAGGAATAGGATATGAAATTTTTCTTTTTCTTCCCAGTATAAGTGATAGCTTCTAATGAAAGGATACAAAACAATTTGTATTCCTTTTCTTTCTTTTTCTTTTCTTTTTCGCATATGAATATATACACCATTTTTTCTCTCTCTTTTTCATTTAGAAGCTATACTTTTTTCTTTTTGGGGTTGGGAAGTGAGATGCGGTAAAAATAGCTGTGGGGGTGTAACCAACTGATATGTAGAGAAATATATAGGTATGTGGAGGAGAAAAATAGTATATCTCTCGGTTCACTCATAAGAGGTGCACAACGATTTGATAAAATAATACCCTAACTAAGCTCATAAATAGCATGTATATTTTCATTCCTCTAGACGAATACTGAAATAACATGCAGTAATAGGCACAATGAAAGCAAGCATGCAACCAGAAGTGAATAAGATAAGAAAAACAGATGCTCCAAGTGTTCTAGTGATACGTGAACCTAGGTGCATTACTAAACATAGTGCATACTAGATACTAATTCATGCAATCGATTTTCAATTCATTTCAAGCATTAAAGCAGATAGATCAGCAAAAGAAACGCATGCATATAGATAGTAAAACTGAAATTTACCCTAATAGCATGTCAATAGGTAGCAAGCATCGTGAATAACTACTAAGGCTACGAGAGGTATCATCATGTGGGCCATCCTTAGCATAAAAAAAAGAGAAAAAGGCGGAGAAAGTAGGAAAATGAAGAAAGAGAGATGCATGCATGGTAAAAAAGCAGAAAATATGATGCAAAATGAGAAAATAATAAAAAGACGTAGAAAAGTAGTGAAAAAGTGAAATAAAAACTGAAATAGGGAAGACAATGTAAAAAGAAAAAAAATAAAAATTAAAGCGGTAGCGCTCATCCCCCAAGTTAAACCTAGTAGTGTCCTCACTGCTAAGAAAATGCCTGTAAGCGGGAGATGGCGCTAAATAGGGTGGGCTGGGTAGGGGAATATAAAATAAAGACTGTGGAAAAAGAAAACAAAAACATGATATGATGCGATGATGAATGAAATATGATGCATGAGTGGCTCCTCCCCCAAGCTATCAAAGTGCAGGGCCCCGAAAAGACAGATGGGCTCAATATAAAATGAGGGAGGCAGAAAACGGGTAAGGGCGACATCAAGCAGAGGCACCACCCTCTGGGGGTGGTGATGGGTCCCTTTGCTATGGAGCAGGTGATGTGGGTGGATCAGGCTGGGTCTCGGTGTGTGCGGTAGTGGGCTGGTCGATGGTGGAAGGCTCAGCTGAAAATGATAGTAGGGCAGAAGAGGGATCATCAACTGTGACTACCGGCTCAGAAGTGGAAGAATCAGGCTCTGCAGGAGCATGAGAAAGTGAAGCACTGAGTGGTGCAGTGGAGGTCACAATGGCTGGCCTGGGTGGTGGGGCATGTGCGAGGATCACTGGAGGGGGTCCACGGTATCTAAGTAGGTCTATAATGGAAGTCAGGTCCGACTCGACTCTAGTGCGGTGTGTTACCGTAAAGCATACAAAGTCCTCGAATTCCCACCAGAGGCGAGAAGTCGACTCCTCCAACACTGTCAGGCGACCGTCTGTGGTCCGAGAGTCGAGGGGAGGGCGAGGGACATGGCGCTGAGTCATCACTCTCGTGAATCGATCTCGTGCAGCTGAGGCATGGTGCCTAGGGTGGAAAGTAGGAGAGGGTGAGCTCGAAGCGATATCAGCAGCATCTGAAGAAAGATCGGTCATCGACACAGAAGTGTGGACAGAAGTAGAGACGCTCTCTGTAAAAATAGCCGCTGATGATGAAGAAGTGGTGCTGGAAAGGGGAATGTGGTAACCTAAGGAGATAGGAAGTGAAGCCATGAGGTCACTCAGGGGTGGAAGAGTGGGGGCAGGGTCGTGCTCGGGAAAGTCAAGATCTGTAAGCTCAGAAGCAGACTGTATATAAGTGCCCTCTGGCACGGAAACGGTGGAGAGAGGAATCTGAGTCTCGGGGCAAGAGGTGGAGACGGTTCCCAAAGACTCGATGGTGGCGGTAATGGTGGATACAGAGGTGGCAGAAGAAACGGCTCCAGAGGGTGATGGGTGTGCGGGTGGTACTGGAAGGCCAGCTACTAGGGCAGCAATGTCAAGCAACTCGTAAATAGCGGAGTGTGGGACCGCGTCATCGGCTACTGCCTCGACGGGTGCTCCTAGCGGCTCGAGTACGTGGTGGGCTGGAAGGGGGTTGACCCTCGGGATCATCCAGTCAAGCTAGACGGCGGGGATGTGTGTGAGGTGTGGGGCCAGAAGTATCATGTGTGGAGTGTGGTGGGTGCCTACGAGATATAACAAGTGACGATACCCGTAAGGTCTGATAATATGCATGTGCTCAAGCACACCGAGGGTCAAGTGTATCGGGCCAACGGGGGTGTGTAGGTCATCTGGAATGTGAATACCAAGCATACGAGGAAAAATGGTAAAGAAACCACCACATCAGATGTCGGTGGCGTAGTAGGTGGTGGCAGTCTAAAGGAGGCAGTAACATAACCAATGGGCTGCGTTAGAAAGCATGAAAGGGCGTATGGAGCCATTAGGGTGAAATCGCAAAGGCCGGGTCATACCCATAAGGTGGGTAAGCTCAGGAACGGACATGATCCCGACCTCTGGGTGACATAAGATAGTCGTGGCTAAGTGCCTCTGTGCGTAACGAATGCAGGGGTACACGATGCATGATGCCTTCGCCCGGCTAGGGCGGTACTGATCAAGGCCAGAGATACGCTGCCAAAAAACTGGGGCATCAAATGAGTCAACATCATAATGGGGAGAAAAGGCGGCTCTGGGCTCTGGGATGGCGGGGAAGTGAAAGTACTCCCGAATCATGGCATGTGTAATAGTGCAGTCATGATCCATGAGCCGAAAAGTGATGCCATCGCCATCAGGGGTGCGAGCGAGGGAGCTAAGAGCCTCCAGGGCAATGTGGGTGTATGTGGGAGCATGGACACCGAGGAAGCGGTCGAAACCAATCGCTCGGTATAGGTGATGGACCCCCTGAAGGATTTTGAGGGATCTGAGGGTAGGCACGTCTATGAACAAAGTGGGTATGAGACGACGCTGCGAGAGCCTAACGAAGTGCTCGCGGTGTGCGTCGTCCCGAAAAGTGATGCCAAAGGTCCGTAGACATGCTGGCAGAGAGTCCCTAGTCTGAGTGGGTTGTGGTGGTGATAAGTGGGCGGCAGTATGTGCAGTGGTGGGGATAGTGGCAGTAGTACTAGGTGTGGTAGTGGTGGTTGTGGCAGTGGTCGAGATGGGAGCTGTAGAAGGGGGTGGTAGTGGTGGTGGTGGTGGTGGTGAGACGGACACGACGCTGGGGTCTAGAGGAGGAGGCACCAGGAGTGGGCCTCTTCCCATGAATGGGGGGTGTGGCTGATCCTCTCGTGCGAACCATCGTGGCGATGGTAAAATAAAGCAATGGCAAAAAAATAGATAAATGGAAAAGTGTACCGAAAATGCGAGATATACGAGTGCCAAATATCCCCAAGCTAGTCCAGGTAGCAGCTGTTGATGTAGGCAAGGAATACATGCAATAGAAACAATAAAAAACGTTAGAATATGGCATTAAAAATGTGGGACATGCTGAATTTGGGGTGCACGACCGAGCAGTGTAATGCTCGGTCCGAGCTGTGATACTTGGTGGGAAGAGCTGACCAAGCACAAGTGTGCTCGATCAGTTGCCCGAGCGGAGGCAGCCGTGCCCTAGGGCACAAGCGATCGGAGTGGAGGGGGATTTTGGGCGATTGGACGAGAGAGACGGGGTAGGTGGAGGGGGAAAGGGCGTCAGGAGGTGGGGGGTTTCGCGGCGCCGGATGGGCGGCGCCGTCGGCGGCGGTGGCGCCGTCGACTAGAGAGGGGGACGGGGGGAGAAAGAGAGGGATGGGTGAAGAGATAGAGGGAGAGAAAGAGAAGGGGGGCTGATCGGAGATCGGCGGCGAGGCGGGTGGTGCAGACGACGGGCGACGGTGGAGGACGACAGCGACAGGGGAGGGGTGAACGAATAGGGAGTGAGGGAGAGCTCGGGGGCAAATTTTAGGGCAATTTTTTTAGGCTGGGTAATTTTAGAGTTAGGGTGAAAAACGAAAACGGGCTGGGTTTAAAAACCCAACTCGTTTGGGGTGGGGCCCATGAGATAGGATAAAACGACTCAGTCCGAGCAGCGTAGCTGCTCGACTGAGTCATTCATGCTAAGAACTTTTTAATAAATTGAGTTGTAAGATACTCCCTTCTCTGCTCGACCGAGCAGGGTGCTGCTCGGTCGGGTCACCTTCTACTCGGACCGTGCCAATGCCACTCGGGCCGTGTAGGTAGAGTGATGAATTCTCCATTTTTTCAAAAGCCTGTGCAATCCGATCGAGCAGTTAACTGCTCGGTCGAGTATCCGTCTGCTCGGATCGAGCAGGGGCTGCTCAGGCCGTGCGAATGAAGCGATAATTTGAGCTTCTTTTTGCTGCTGAGCTGCTCGACCGAGCAGTGTAGCTGCTCGGTCGAGTCAGCCGTGTCTCCTTTTTCCTCCTTTTCCTTCATTTTCTCCTCAAATCTGGTACTCTCCTCCAGCTTCCTTCTGTTTATAATGTCGATACGCATACCCCCTTGTGTCCAACCTGTACAAAGGAAAGATTAATCAAATTTTTGTGGTTTTATAGTTTTATCTCTAAAATATGAAATAAAAATAAGAAATTGAAAAAGAAAATCCAAAATCTAAGAAATTGGGTTGCCTCCCAATAAGCGCTCGTTTTTAGTTATGAGCTCGACTCCCTTTGATTTATCGATGGTTGTTTGGTGCGCGTGGTAGTCGCACGTCGTTTCTTCCAATGTTGCAACCTGGTGGCATTTGGTATCTGCATACTTCAAGCTTCTCCTCCGAGTAGCCTTTGGCATCCAGTTCTTCATGACTCGGAGAATGATTGAGAAGTTCCTCATCCAACACTCGATGTACGCGGCGACTGCTTTGTGGTAGGTTGGGTCGCCGTCATCGTCGATACCTGTTTTCATTGGGTCCTTCATGACCCCCTCAGAAGTGAAATCTTCAATGGCTTCATCTTCTAGAAGCTCCAAATAACTGGCCCTCTCCTTGTGAGCACGCTTTCTCATCGGCTTCTGCAGCTGGAATTCAGCTTCGATATTCCCCACATTCAGAGACAGAGTCTTTTCTCGGACATCGATCAAAACACCGACTGTCGCCATGAATGGGTGGTCGAGTATAAGTTGGGAGCTCCCTCCCTCGGGCATGTCCATGATAACGAAGTTGACAGGAACACATAACCTTGGGGGTATCTGAAGAATGACATCCCTTGCTATACCCACCGGGTAGGTAATAGAATGGTCTGCAAGCTGGATGGACATGCTTGTCTGTTCTAGTTCACTTCCAGCCTGCAACCGCTTAAAAATAGAAAGGGGCATCAAACTGATGCTAGCCCCCAGATCAATCAAAGCTCTGCTGATAGGCATCCCTCCAATGGAGCATGGAATGGTGAAGCTCCCCGGATCCGGTAGCTTCCAGAGGAGATGATTCTTGATGATGGAGGTGGAGTCCTCCATAAGCTTAATTTCTTCCGGCTTCCTCTTTCTCGTGATTAGATCCTTCAAAAATTTGGCATAAATTGGGATCTCTGTGATAGCATCCATGAACATGATGTTCAGCTGGATTCCCTTCAGCAACTCCGTGAACTTGGAGTATTTCTTCTCCATCTTGGCTATGGATAGCCACTGAGGGTATGGAGGCGGATGTCGGGTAGCTTTACTCGTAGCTGCATCAACGGGAGGCGGTGTTGAAGTAGGCATGATAGGTGGGGTCCGCTTTCTCCTCAATAACGATAGGCTCTTCAACAGCCTTTTCTCTATCGCCGTCATCAACTGCTTCTTCAACACTAACTTTCTCCTTGTTCAGCACCGGGACCATGACGAGGTCAGTCACCCGTCCACCACGTATGGTTGTTGGGGTTTCTAGGACCCTTAGGGCACAAAAGATCTATTCCCGTCCTAAGTCGGATGGAACATAGACATAAACTTGCAGCAGAAAAATAACGTTAATCTAATTAACATGCAACCCTAAGGAACCAGACCCTCTTAGCCAGGATCTCTGCCAACTTGGGGTAGATTTGACCACCCCAAGAGGGATCTAAACTACTGCGAATAGTTAAAACGAAAGCTTCTAAAAATATACCCGGAATCTCAACCCTGGGGCGGGCAAGATGTACCGCACCGTCTTCCGAGCCGCTCCCCGTCCCACGTCGAGCCGCTCTTTGAACAACTCCTCTAACCGCTCTGCATCCCGAGGCGATCAATCCTCGTATCGTCGAGCCAACCACGCGCCGAAGAAAGTTACACGCGAGTGAAAGCCTTCGCCAAGATTTCGGATCTGAATCCAAACTCCTTCGTGGCTTTGCTAGAGCCCTCAGGAGTAAGGCAGAAATATAGGGAGATAGAGAATATTAATTTAAGCCTAGATCCGAGCGTGATCCACCATTTACGAGAGCCGCTCAGATCCGAAGGTTGGGACGAGTTTGGAGGAAGGGGGGCCCCTATTTATATAGGTGGCTGACTCTCCCCTTTTTCGCACAACCGATGTGGGACTATTAAATTAGAGTTAATAAAATCAAGTTAGTTTGCCTTTCACAAAGTACAAACTTCCGTGAATTTTAACTCCCTCACCGTTGACCTTCATGATTGATATAACCTATCAATTCGAAGGGTGTTCAACGGTGAACGCATAGGAAAAAACGGCGAGTCAATCGGAGTTTGTTTGACCCTCCAATTGATCGCCCAAAGTTTAGCCAAAACCCCACCAAAATGCACAACCCATCCACCACAAAAAGCACGCAGCCCTAGGGCTGTGTGCGGGCTCCAACGCGCCAGGCGCGTGCAGCGCACGTGCCTCGAGGCACGTGCACTGCACACACATGCCTGGGCGTGTGCACTGCACGCGCATGCCTGGGCACATGCAGCGCACGCGCCCAGCGCCTCAGCGGGCGCGTGCCCGCGCCACTTCTCCAGCAGGTGCCTGCTTCTGCTGAAGCGGGCGCGGGCCTGTTCCAGCTCTTAGCGGGCGCCCGCGCCCGTTTCTAGGTAGGGTTCAGCCCAACAGGTTGGGTTGACCCATTTGGGCTTCTTTTGCCTGTTTTGGCTCTAACTTGAGCATTTGGTGTCCGATTTGGACACCGTTCGAACCTGGGTTTAGACCGGGACATTCCCATCTTACCCGTGAACTTTTCCTTGCGTTTATTCCATTAAATATTGTCTTAAACAATTTAAGACACATTTAATCTCATTTTGCATCATATGCAAATTAGTCCCTATCTTAGCTTAAATTGTCATTTGCATCAAAATGCAATTTTATCTTCCTTTGCATCAAATGCAAATTATTTTTCCTAACTAATTTTTACATATTACTAGACGAAGGTCACACTCTGTGTGTGACCCTACGGCCTGACCCTACTACAGGTTGGGCTCGAAGCCCTATACGACGGTGACCACGAGCAGTGGCTGCCGTCCCTGTTTCAGAATCATCATAATGTGGTTAGATCATCAATATGAGAATTATCGAGACCACCCTGACCGTGTCTGTGATGAGTTCCGTAGTTATAGTCTCTTCGTCTAAGCTATGTCATGTAGATCAAGTCTAAGGTACAGTCAACCTGTCAACCCCAATAACTTGACTCCGGTTAGTTTCTATCGATCTTTAGTCAACTAATGTTGGACTTCTTCCAACATACTCTGTGTAGAGATTTTACTGAAGACCGAACCAACTCTACGACACTAACTCCCATTGACCGGGAGAGACGAATCCTCTCTTGGTCATTACTCTCCTCGTACACTTCAAGTGACACCCAATCAAAGACCTTTCGACAGGCCTAGCCTCGAAGTTTGGTCAGTGATCTAAGTGACACCGTTCACGCATAGGTTCGTAAAATGACCTCAAGTCAAAAGACCAACTTTCCTATCATCACTAAGAGTTATCATTGACAGATTGGTCAATTTAACCATATGATAACTCTTGTGGATCGTTCAGTGAACTCATTCTCTAATGAGCACCTGTGTCTCGTCTTCGATTTCGCCAAGTTATACGATCATGAGATCATCGTCACCGCTAAACGGTGAAGACTTAAGACACAATGGTCTATCCGATGTTTCGATATCCTTGTCTCGAAACATCTACGACCATGAACCCTTTTAGACTTATGCTACAGACGGTCAAATATTTCTCCATGATCGAGATACTCATCTCGATACCTGTTTGACCTTGAATAAAGTCGCAGGACTTTGCCTAAGTTAATATCTAATGTTTACTACATTATAACTTAGATAAATTATTACCAAACAGCTTACTGTTATTTCGAACAAGATGTTTTTACTATTTACACAGAGATAAATAGCCTCGAGGGAATCATCTCTCTACATCTCCCACTTGCACTCATGCCCATTTATCTCGGTAACTTATACCGTTTTTACACATAAGTTTTCCCGACTTCATGTGGTAGAGCCTTCGTGAGTGGCTCTGCTAAAACCGTCTACAGTATAGACTTAAGGGGTTCCTATGTTCATGTCAGACCAACCATTTGAGTCTCATTCAAATAATTCGCTTGGTCTTTCAGAATCCATTATATTTTATTTCCTTGGATCTTTATCCAGTTCATCGTACCTTACGATAATAATTTTAAATTAGTTACTAGTCATTTCAAATGGCTCATATCTATTTCTGACAAAGTGTCAAACCTTTTGATTACTTTGTCAAAATAAATGTTCCATCCCTTCGATGCCTCGCATGTAATTTATATGCTCCCACTGACCTTGAAAAACCTTCTGGCTAATTCATATAAGTTGGTTCGTCTAAATCATATTTAGAAAAACGAACTTATAAGTGAATGCTCCAATTTCCATGGTCAACATGAACGCTTACATCAAGTTTGGTCCGAGTAGATCTGTATACATCTGTTGGTGAAAAAATGGTTTTATCATAATCTGTTTTATAAGAATTAGGATGAAAACCGTTTTCGACCAACATGATTGTACTTCACTATTTTCTTTCTGCACCAATCTTTCAACTTAAAGTTTTACTTTTAGAAAATGAGGAAACATTTTCCTTGGGCACGTAAACTAAATTCCAAAATTTATTTATGTATACGGACCTATTCTGATTGCATCAAGTTATAAATCGGAGTTACTACTCTGAATTTCATCTTCGAAGTTGACTAAGTCATCATCAAATATGATGTCTAACTCGACTCTTCGTCTCACGAGATTCGAGTAATTATACAACTTCCTAAAGATCGATTTAATGAATATCTTATTAATAATGTCCTCATAGAACATTATCAAAACCTAGGCATTACTATCTGGGACTTAACCCAGAGGGAGGACTTAACTCAGAGTAACTTGATATGGATCACACCAAGTCTACCTAAGTGTGATTCATACCTTTTAACACACCGATGTGTTAACAAACTTGACGTGAGAGAATCACATTTTCTTTTAATTACGCAAGATTTTATGTAGCTAAGTATTTGACCATTCGATCTAATCGAATCAGTTTAAATACTTTTGTTATTTCGTTCTTTATTTTATCAGACTTGTGTTTCATCAGGAACACGTGTCTTAATAAAATATAAGAATAACTTATTTTGGTTAATCTAGACTCGGGTACATCAACATGTACGAGACTGAGTTCAACAAATCATTCTCCCACTGTCTTACAGATGGGTTTCAGCCATTATATTTAAGATGATAATATTCACAAGTATCCTTAGACTTCATAATACGAGAGGTCAGACCCCTCTTTATGTGACTTGTGAAGCTTAGTCTCTCGTGTCAGATCATCTATGTTCTCTGCGAGAGGTTGGGCTGTTCACCTAGTGGTGAAGTCCAACATCCTGCCGAGATATGGATCGTCTGACCAGCCGTCTCAGGATATCCTGAAGTGTATGTATGCTATTTTCTCTGGCATGCCCGTGAACTGGTCCGGTGTCCTCCTTGATAGGATGGACAAGGTTGAGTTCACGTCCTCCTCGTCTCACATTCCTTACGGTGGTCTTTTGACTCGTGTCTTCCGTCATTTTGGTGTTGACTTGACTTGTTACGAGCCCATGCCCTTTGGTCCTCTCCTCGACGCATCTGCAAAGTCAAAATCTTCTTCGGCTCTGTAGACTGCCTTGAAGAAGAGGAAATCTACTTCTGCTCCGTCCTCATCCACTGTGCCTCCAGCTGATCTGCCTTCTACATCTGCTCCACCATCTCGTGATATTCTTTTGGAGATGGTCTCTGGTATTTATAGATTGTTGTCCCTCTCTTTCCTCCATCAGGGAATACCCTTCCCTGAGGATCTGAGACAGTTTGTTCCCCAGCATCATGATCCTCCTCAGCCCTCTGATGTCGTTGAGCCTCCTGGTGTAGCTTCTACTCATAATGATGATGATGCTGCTACTGTTGCTCCTTCTGACCCTCCTCCAGTGGATATTCCTGCTGCTACAGAGCCTGCTTCCTCTTCTGCAGACCCTGGAGACGCCCACTCTTAGATAGATGTTTGAGTGATGTTATTTTGGTGATGATATGTTTTTTGATGTATGATGGATGATGTTGTCAGTGACCTTTATATATGTAAGGTGATGTACTTCGATGTCGTCATGATGATGTTTTTTTGTCTTGATCATGATGTATCTTTTTGGGATGGCCATGTAGATGACCATCCGTTGATGTACTCTTTATATATATATACATACATATTTTTTTTGGAAAGTTAGTCAATTTTATTCAAATGAATGTACAGCTATACAGTAGGTGGGCATGGGGAGTCAATATAAAGAGGATAGGGCACAAGAGCCGTCACTCTTTAATATTGTCACCCCATCCCAGAAATACAATGAATTTAGCCCTTATCTCTGAACTCCCAATTTGCAAACACGTCCACCTCATCCGTTGTTTCCGGCTCCTGATCTCTCATGGCAACCCTTACATCTGCAGAAATTTCCTCAAATAGGGTTGTTTTCACCTTCTTTACATTTTCAAATATTCTTCTATTCCGTTCCCTCCAAATGTGCCACACCATGGCTGAGAGAATTATTTTAGCCAACCTGCTTAAGATCTTTTTACCCCCAAACTGTTGAATATA
Organism: Scilla litardierei; assembly: GCA_030789695.1. Lineage (NCBI taxonomy): Eukaryota > Viridiplantae > Streptophyta > Magnoliopsida > Asparagales > Asparagaceae > Scilla > Scilla litardierei. The sequence continues at coordinate 8,139 of JAULAV010004826.1, read as the reverse complement.
GTACTCACCCACCTCTTGGAGATCTGAATCAAGCTGATCTCTTACATTTAGTTTTAACATAGCTCTCTTCATTATGTAGTTTGAGTATTCACAGGCAAAGAAAAGATGGCTAATATCTTCCACATTGTTGCCATCACATAAGACGCAATGCGTCGGAGTATTCATCCCCCATCTACTGATCAAGTCTCTAGTTAGTGGCTTACCTCTGAAAGCCCTGAGAAGAGTGATAGAAAATTTCGGAATGAGACCTGGATACCAGACCAGATTCTTGAACTTGAAGCTAGTGCCCTGTACCCGAACACCCTCCCATGCCTCCCTAAACCGAAAATCCTTTCCCCCACATGTAGGTGAAATAACATTCCCAGCCGCCGAATTGCATTGTGGGGCCGAAATATGAATGCCAAATCCAGCAGTTGCAGGCCCATGTGAACCCGAGTTCAGATTTGTCGTGACATTTCTCACGGGAGCTACCCAGGACCACCCATCGGATCCAATAGTCAAAGACACCTGAGAAAGATACGGCTTGATGAGGATGAGCTCAACATCGTCTCTCCACCTCCCATTCTCCTAATATTCATTAACTGTCTTCATTGAGGCACCATGCGGAACAACAACAATATCTTTGAGAGGCCCACAATTTAGCCAGTAGTCCTGCCAGAAGAGAGTGGAGCGCCCATTTCTCACAACTCTCCTGATCAGTTTTTGGGAGATTCTTCGACTTTTCAACATATGCTTCCAAGTCTCTGATTGCACTGCCAAGCCATTAGCCGCAAAGAACCCACACGTCTCTCCATATTTATCCCGCATTAATCTTGCCCAGAGACCAGTAGAAGTAAGAAACCGCCATGATAGCCTAATGCCCGATGCCAAATTAAGATCTTCTAATAATCGGAGGCCGACCCCTCCCTCTGATTTGGGGGTACATATATCCTCCCACGCCCAAGCCCGTGAAGAACCCATGATGAAGCGCCTGCAAAGGGAGGATATAGTACGGACGACGGAAAAAGGCATACGGTAAGCTTGCATCCAAAACGCAACCATTCCATAGATAACTGTCTTGACGAGCTCAATCCTCCCTGAGATAGAGAGCAATGAGGTCGACCATCCCATCATCCTCTTCCTGCATTTATCCACCAATCTGGAGTACATAGGTGATTTAGGGTACTTCGATGATAAAGGCAGGCCCAGATATGTGGTAATAGTGGATGATAATTTGATGCCCAAATAGTCCGCCAACTCAATCTTATTTGTAACCCCCTTACTGAATAGGGCACTACTCTTGTCCCAATTGACTTGAAGGCCTGTGTAGTCATTAAAATCATTCAGTAGAGATTTGATGCCGATGAATGATTTCTTACTTGCTCTGCAGAAAACCAGTAGATCATCAGCGAATAGTAGGTGGGAGATGGTTCCTGATCGCCTCATAGGTTGAATAGAGCCCCTACCCAAGGCCTTAGAAACAAGGATGGAGAAGGCTTCCATAACAATTACAAACAAATATGGTGAGAGGGGATCACCCTGTCTTATGCCGCGGTTGCCATCAAAATATCCCACTGGCGAGCCATTTATCATAATAGAAAAAGTAGGTGTGGATATACACTCTCTGATCCATGCAATAAATGTTGGGGGGAAACCCATCTGCTTCAAGAAGTACAATACAAAGTCCCGATTTACACTATCAAATGCCTTTCTCAAATCTAGCTTTAAACAAACCCGCCTTCCCATAGGATTACTAAAATCCCGTATCTGTTCATGGGCTATCAGAGTACAATCCGATAACAGCCTCCCTTTTAGAAATGCAGCTTGATTTGGGGAAATCAGTTCATGAATGACTTCCTTCAGCCTATTGCAGATAATTTTGCAAATGATCTTATACAAGAAATTGCAACAGGCAATAGGCCTATAATCCCCAAGACCCGAAGAATTTGAATTCTTAGGAATAAGTGTCAAATTAGTGTGGTTTACCTGCCGAAGAAGGGCACCAGATCTGAAAAAGTCCTTCACTGCTACCAAAATATCCTCACCAACTACATTCCAGTAATGTTGGAAGAAATGCCCATTGAAACCATCTGGCCCTGGGGCCTTATCAGGTCCAATCTGATAAACCGCCCTCTTGACCTCCTCATCAGATATTCTCCTAATCAGCCAGGCAGAAGCCTCCTCCGTAAGAATGCGCTTAGGAATAAGTGTTTGAAATGTGCTCCCATAATGACTCTGATTATATAATCCAACATAGTAAGCAATCGCCTTCTTCTTAAGATCTTCATGAGAATTATTCTGACCACCAAGATCATCCACGAGGTGACTCAAATTGTTATGATTTTGCCTCGATTTCATGGAATTATAAAAGAACTTGGTATTGCGATCCCCCAGGGTCAACCAATCTTGGCGGCTTTTTTGACGATACATTTCTTCCTCAAGGCTCATAGCATTGGCCAATGCCTTTAATCCTGATTGCTCAAGAGCTTGGAGTGAAAAATCAGATTGGAGATTTGGATTCCAGCGAATTGATTACAAATTTTTGCGGCATGTGGAAACCAGCTTGGAAGCATTATAAGATATTGACCAGCTACGAATTATTGGCTTCAACCTCTTCAATTTTTGGCACACTCGGAACATTGGAGTGCCATGTACATAGCCCCCCCAGCTTTCCTCAATAATATCCCATAGCCCTGGGCACTTGGACCAGTAATTAAAAAACTTGAAGGGTTTAGGATCCGAAGGTACCTGAGAGTGGAGCCGAATGACCATAGGGGAGTGATCACTTGTGTGCGGGTCCAGGTATTCCATAAAAGAACCAGGTAGTTGGTCAAGCCATCTGCTAGTAACAAAAACCCGATCGAGCCGAGCTGAAATCCGCCCAATTCCGACCCTATTATTGCACCAACTCATCTTGCTCCCTATACTTTTAAGCTCCATGAGCCTACAGGCACCAATACAATCAGAGTAGTCTGTAAGCATTTTGTCATCCAGCTTCCGTCCACCCACCTTGTCTTTAGCATTAATCACACTATTGAAATCTCCCCCAGCGATCCACGACCCACCGGACAACATAGCAGCATCCGCTTTCATATGATCCCACAACACCATCCTTTCCCTCAGAGTGTTCCGAGCATACACCCCAGTTACAGAACATGAGTAGCCACCCGTGTTGGTACAAGACACGGTTAAATGTTGGTCAGAAGCGGAGGTAAGCGTGGCTGACCAAACTGAAGGATCGACCCCCAACAAGATTCGCCCACCAGTGGAGAGGTCAAAATTATTGAAAGATACCCAAGCAGATGGTAAAACCGGTTTTTTATTGCAAATTGAAGTCTTTAACTTCGTCTCCAACAGGATGATAATGGAGGGCTTTATTGAGGTTACTCTATCACGTAAATCCCTATGCCGAACCGAGTTATTCAATCACTGAGTATTCCAAATGAGAATAGTCATTAATGAATAATTTGATTTTTGACTGAGCTCCCTTGCAATCTAGAGCTCCGCCTAGAACACGAATCCCCCTGGGTATCATTCTTCTTCTTCCCTTTTCTGCCCTCCTCCGCTTGCTGCAAAATACTTTGCTCCTCAGCAACCCATTCTGGGTTGTCAACCGCAAGGTCTTTAGGCACTCTATCCATATCCTCATCAAACTGATCAGCAATAAGAGATGGAAGATCTGATGCGTTAGCAGGTGAAGTATCAGATGCGATAGCAGATGCGATATCAGATGCGATAGCAGCATTCAGTTTACTCGGCCCTTCTGATGCGATAGCAGGTGGAGTCTCCGAAGTCATGCCCGCTGAAAATTTGTGACTTGCAGGCTCAGCAGTCATGCCCTCATGATCTTGCGATGTGGCCGCAGGAATCAACCCAGCCTCTCCTACGCCGTGTGCCACAGCCGCGTTACCTCGTCGATCTGAACCGTCGACTTCCCCCCCCAATGCTGAAGTAGAGGCATCAATTACAGTATTGTTGTGTAGGATATTATTATTCTCTTGCCCCTCAGAATTCAGCTGCGATTTATCCTCAATTTGTTTCTCCAGAACCATATGCCCTGCCAAATTTGGTTGGATTGAAGGGGGCTCAGTCGTAGTCGGACATTGCCCGTCCGTGTGTCCAAAGCATACACAATGGCTACACCTCGGAGGTTCACCTTCATATTTTACCTCTATAGTGATGATTTCACCCCCATCCAACTCTACATCAACCGAATTACGCAACGCCTTCGTTGCTTCAACCTCAACTAGGCATCTCGCATAGGAGATCCTATGTAGAAAAGCAGTATGACGATCAAGGCACATAGGGGTGCCAATCACCGAAGCTATGATATTTAGGGTTTCCAAGTTCCACATATATAGAGGGACTCCATGCAATTGAACCCAGACAGGAACAGATGTGAGTATATCCCGGTCATGTCGAAGATTTAAACTCCATTTCTTCAGCACCACTAATCTACCATCGAATAGCCATGGACCACCTTTCAATATCCTCTCGCATTCATCGGGTGACTCAAATCTAAAGTAGAAGAATCCATTTTCTTTGATGTACACCTGCACCCTCTTCCTCAATTTCCAGAGCCTCTCCACCCATGACACCATCTGTCCATAGTAAGGGACCTCACCCAGAACATAGCCCACAAGTGTATGTTTCCATCTTTCGGCACCCCTCTCAACCAAGGGGCCCGGGACCCTCACCCGAATCGTACCATCTTCCATAGTAGTAGGTAGCACCAAGGTCATAGATAAGCTCTCCCCATATGATCGTCTCTCCGCGCAAACATCGAGCCAGGACTTTTTCTCTATACTTGGGTTGATGTTAATTGGAACCAAAGGCCTTTGAGGAAATTTCACAAACGGTTGATGGGTAGGACCTCTATTCAACATCCGTGGGACAGCGGTGCTCGTCTCAAGCCGCTGACGCATAGGATGGCCGCCACGAACGTTGCTCATCTCACGAGGGGGAAAAGGCTCGTCATGCCTCTTACGCATAGGGCGTCTTCTCCGCACTTCATTCCAACCATCCGCTTCCAGAGAGTGATTGCTACCCCTAATCGCCGGCATTGGACGCTTCCCCAACTCAACATTAACAGGCGTAGACAAAGAACCCCCAACCCCTGAAGTCACGCCATGGGTCTTGGATGGCAAAAATCGCCCATCCCCCACTCCAACAGAGCATGGATTCTCCGTCGGAATAGCCTTCTGAGACTCCGACCCGGACCCCCCCAGCACCCGCATCACCGCCATAGCCACTTGCAAGAATCCAACGTACCTCACGATTGCCCGATGGTCGAGAGTCACGAACTTCCGCCGCTCGTAACCCTAAATCGCCCCCTGAAAATTCGGATCCTCCTCTCATTTTTTGATATATTATATATATATATATGATGTTGCTGCTTATCTTGTGTCACACTATGCTATACTGTATATCTTATCTGTGTGTTGTATGATATGTTGTCTCCATGTATGCTTCACTCTCCTTGATGTGCTTTGAGACAATATATGAATTTGATATTGGTTAATTCATGCTATCTCTGATGTGATGAATTTGTGGAAATTATTTTCGTTTCGTATATCTAAAATGTTGATATTGGACCTCAATTCCATTACTCACATGTGTATATGGTGTGATTTTATGAGTTTTTGATTCGATATATCTTTATACTCCTTGATTGTTGTTAGTTCGTATTTAGCACTATTATTGTTGTTGTTATTTGCTCCCACCTTTTTGGATAATGCCATAGGGGAGAGAAATAAACATACAAGATTCATAATGGATGTGCTAAGTATGTTCTAACGCTTGAATCTAAGATTTTCGTTGTCTTAGATTCCGGGGGAGTAAGATTACAATGAATATGGATTTTTATTTCCTAGATTTCTTGAATTAAATTCATTCATATCTCACTCATTTGCTTCAATTGCTATATAGATACTCTAATATTTGTTGACTAACTTGATTGGCATCTATGTAGGGGGAGTAAGTTTGCATTGCGCACAATTATTTATTTTTTTGTTTATGTTTGTTTGTCATCATCAAAAAGGGGGAGAATGTTGAGTATTGGACTTCTCCCTACTTGGTGTTAATGATGAGCAAACATAAATACTTGTGACTAATCCCCTATTTTGCAGTTAATCCATTGCCTAAGCTTACTATGAAGATCAACTAGCAATGGATGACTCACAAACGTGATTGAAGGCAAATGATATGAATTGGATGATCGTAGATTGATGATTGAAGCTCCGTAAAGACTTCAAGCTCATACGATGGAAAGAAGAGATTATTCGTCAATGTAATTTTTCTTTTATCTCTTCTAGTATGTAGGTTAGAAGTAGAACTTTAATGGAGCACTCACACACATCTACATTCTGTCATAGGACTTCATTAGACCAATTGTCCTTTGATCCCAATTCAATTCTCTTTTGTTTGTGCTAGGATTGTTCATAACAGCCGACTGCTGAACAGTTTACAGTCGTTTGTCTCAAAAACAGTCGACTGTGTTTTGTTCTACAGCCACCTGATATGCACAGACTATTACAATATAGTTTTGGGCCTTCTCTGATTATTTCGCACAGGCTACTGTTGAACGATTCACAGGCGCCTGTCCTAGTGACAGTCGACTGTGTATTGTAAACCAGTCGCCTGTCTATCCTTGCCCAAACTCTGTTTGATCTAACTTCTACGGCCAGTCGACTAATGCTGTATATATAGTCGACTGTCTATTAGATCAGTCGACTGTCTATGCTGCAACAGTCGCCTGTATGTAAGTCATTTCTTTGACTTAGCTCTCTGAAAATTTCTCTTGCTTTTGACAGTCGTCTGTTTAAGGTTTTACAGTCGCCTGTTCTGATTAACAGTCGACTGTATTACTTGAATCAGTCTTCTGTCCTGTATCTTGTGAGATTTCCAGTGTTTGTCTAACTTACTCTTCTCTCGGCCAGTCGCCTGTCGAAGAATTTACAGTCGCCTGTTGTTTTCACAGACGAATGTCTTTGCTTCATCAGTCGACTGTCCACGTGGTAAGTTACCGTTATGAATTCTCAACTACCCTTGCTGACTGTGCAACAGTCGACTGTGGATTGTTCAACAGTCGACTGTTGCGAGTTCAGATTATATCCGTTGAGATTTTTCTCACGGATTCCAACTGGGTTTTTGCCTAAACTGTTTTGTGGATTTGAGAAAGCTATAAATAGAGCTTCTACTGTTCTATTGGAAGGTTACTCATTCATTGCAAAATCTCTCAAGTTTTCATTTCCAAAGATCAAAGCTCTCAAATCCAAAGCCCTAAGTATTTCCAAATCTTGTTCTCTTGCTCTCCAACCTAGAACCAAAGATTGATCTTCTATGCAATTGGTGCAGTCAAGAGAAAGGGCTTTCTCCTCTCTTCCAAGAGAGTTCTTCAACACACATCACACTTCTCCTTCAAGTTCTACTTCAAGGCATAGGCGATTGTAAGTGTTGCTTTCATATTTCATAACTTTCGTTATTTGAATTGTGCTCTCGGTTGTGAGAGTGGTTTTGCTTGCTCCCTGGTTGTGGGAGTCAAGGACATCGATTGTATTCGATTGCACTTGTAGGGTTGCTACAAGTGGGCTTTAAGGAAACCTCAAGTTAGGGTTCTAACTTGAGTATCCGGTGGTATCCGGGTGGTAGGGATGCAGGGTTACCATGAACAAGTCGGGAGTTGACTTGGGTAATCCGAACCCTTGAAACATCTCTGCGTTTGCGTGTGTTTCACTTTGGGTCATTTTTCTATTCCGCACTATTTGTTGGATTGCATTTTATTTGGCGTAAATTCCTTTAAATTTGCATAAACACTATTCAACCCCCATTCTAGTGTTTTCCCCCATAGACAGGGTCCTTACAAGGTCCACGTGCTATCTTAATCGTTATTAGGATTTTAATAAGTTTATTAACAACGCTAAAAGCGTAGTCCTTTAATGAGAATTAATTTCATAACAATTAGAATTAACTATTTCATTAAAGAGACTACCCTAATCAGGAATTAGGTCTTAAAGGGTTATTAAAAGTTTTATTAAAACATAGCATGTCATTAAAATTCAATTAATAAATTTTAATCATTTCTTAATGGCTAACCTAAAGGGTTGTCTTGTGTTATCAAATAAGGGACAAGATGACACAGCCATTAAAATAAAGTTACAC
>JAULAV010004825.1:0-25008 GCA_030789695.1 Scilla litardierei | reverse complement strand
TGCCAGGGGGTGCTTTGTCAGATGGTCGGGCGGCGTTAGTGTCAGTCGTGTCCTTATCCTAGGTTGTTTGTCGTTGGTGATGAACTAAAGGTCTGGCTATGCTATCCCTGGCACCGTGGTTCATGGGGACCGGTCGGGTCGACCGGCTCGGGGGTTGTTCGGCCCGGCCGTGCCCCCTTTTCGGTCGTGGGTTATGGGCCGCTGGCACGGAAGGATACGCACATGCCTATGTCAGCATACCCGGCGGTACTGTCCGGGCGCTCCCCAAGCGCCCTGCCCCTGGCGGGCCGAGCAACTGCGGTTGTATGCCTCGACCGGGTGGGGGGAGTGCTGCGAGGTGTGCCTGTTCCTGTGTAGCTTCGGTCTTTCGGGGTGGCGGCCCTTTCGTGAAGGGGAGAGTTAATGGGGTATGTCAGCGGATCCGGGCAGGAGTCGGACTCTTACGATCTTTAGGTCGTAACAATTGCCCCCGGCATTCGAGTGTGAGGCGGAAGCCCGGCTCGCTCGGATGGCGTAACACAAACTTCTAACCTGACTCGGACTTGGATCCAAGCTCAGGGGTGGCGACGCTGCTCCCGCGGGGTATTGCTCGCTGTTGCGGGATCGCGAGGTCTCATCCCGAGTGGGAACCAAGTGGGGCGTTGCCCCATAACGACGTGCCGTTGTAGGTGGCGGTTGGGTCGGATTTTGGGGGGGCCCGACTTTTTGAGAAGGTTATGGTTTTTGCTGAGATATGTTTACCGGACGTGTTTGTAATTTTCGCGGGACTTCAGCCGCCCTGTGCTTGGTGGACTCCCAGTTGTTGTGCGCTTGGGCTCAGGGGGAGGAGTCCGTAAGGAGGAATATTATTCATCAACCTTTACCGGAGATCTAGATGATATTTACAACAATAGGGCAGGTGTGACCAAACCTGTGGTCAGGACGGGAGGTTGTTTACACTCGTCGCCCGCTACATCGGGGTGAGCAGATCCCCGTTGCGGGGTGGTCTTCCCTTTTACTGACCACTGAATTCCTTCTGCCTCATTGTCCGGGGACGAGCTGACCCGCCGTGAATCACCATTTGGTTTAATCAGGGATGCCGCCCCGTGGTGGTCCCCCCTTCGAGGGGGGGGGGGGGGGCTGACCCTCGTTTGTCGGGTGGACCTTCTTCCTTTCCATTTCCTCGGTTCCTCGCATTCTGCCTCGCCGTCGCCGTGCTGGAGGGTTGCCCGGCCTCGCCAGGGATCCCGCGCACCGAGGGGGAACCCTGGGGGAGGCGGAGGATGAGGTAGTGGTGGTGGCGTCGCCCTCCCCGGGGGAGTCCGATGGGCCGGCGTCGCGGGGAAGGTTGGGGGCCGGCAGGCAGGTGGGTCGCTGGGAGACCCGTTGGGGGTTTCCGCCCTCACGCCCGGTAGGGATCGCCATAGGGTGGGTGTTAATTGGGGTGTGGCGGCACGCGGCTAGTCTTCCGGACCTGCCGTTTAATCCGGTAACGAGCAGGAGGAAGGCTGGCGGGCGGGGCCTCCCATGTGTAAGGGGAATATCCTATCAGGGGTCGCGGAGCGGAGGCGGTCACCGTCGGGGGAAGTGAGGCCCGTCGGTGGTCATCGGCCTTCTCCGTAGCTCGGTGGGGCGTTCGGGGCCGTTTCATATCCGGTGTGAGGGGATGCGAATCCCTTTTGTCTATCTCCCCCTCCCCCCTAACTTCTGAAGGGGGTACTTATAGTGGGATTCTGCGGAAGGGTTTTCCGTGGATAATGTGAGGGACTAGTGCCATTAATGGGCTCCGCTGAATCACGCGCTTTGGGAACCACTTTTTCCTGATGGTACCTGACACGGGTTGTCTGTTCTGGCCTCTCGGGGGGCGTGTTGCTACTGATGGCATGTTGTCCAAGCGTCCTTTCGTTACGTCGAGTCGTATCGTGGCGCTGCCTCGTCGAGACTAGGCGTATATTCGACAGGTATTGTTTCGCAGTTTCTGGCTTGCGACCGGTCCGTCCCGGGTCATGTGTCCTTGTCCTTGTCCCCCCGAGCTGAGTTTTTGAGGATGTTGGGCCTAATCTGGGGGAATCCAGATGTGGTTTGGGGGGCCGACCCTGGGTAGTTGGTCGCTGTGCGGTCTGAACCGAGGCGTTATGGGAACGTCGGTCTTCACTGTGTTTTACCGCTGGGGTTGTCTATTTTGGTTTCTTGCGTGAGTTACACAATTACTAATTATGCCCCCAACATTCCCTTGTCCGAGAGCGCGAGGTCTGGGGGAAGGGGATGTTGATGGTTTGTGTTGTCTTTGGGCGGGGCGGGGAATCACTGAATAGGTTCGGGATGAGACCTACCGCCCTATCACGATTTGGCCTCGGGCGGAGGTGGTCCCACAGGGCGGGCCTCAATTCACCTCTTTCCCCTTTGACCGAAAGTTGTCGTTGTCTTTAGTTGGCGAGGGGTCTTGGTTCGAAGCGTAGTATCGAGGGGTTCGAACTGTGGGTGTAAACTTACTGGGCGTCCTAAGCTAGTTCGGGGAGTGCGATGCGCCGTTCCTACTTTCCACGCTGCGAGGGGTGGTGAGCTCGCCCAGCACTTGGCAGGGGGATCGCTTCACGCTATGGCATTCTCGGAAAGTCAAAGAGAATCTGACAAGGATGAATGTTTTCATTTAAATTTACAAGAACTGCTCTATGGCTTGTACACGAGTACTTAGATTATCGCCCGTTGTGGGGTAAGATCCGGCCCTGGGGTGGGCTATAGAGCTGTCCTCGCCTGCGGTGAACGACCTCCGGATTTAGGGGTTACCCTCTGCCGGGTGGGCCTTTTTAACTCAAGTTGTTCTTGGCGCATAGGTGAGCGACCGCCCTCTGTGCCGAAGGGTTGCAAGGTCTCATCGGCCAGGTGGATGGGGTAGGGAAGCCGTCTTGGAGTGGCATTTGGCCCGGGGGGGGGGGGGGAATCCTGACGGTCGGGCCACCTCCCCTCCATTGCTTTGTCATCTCCCTCCACGCCTCGCGGTTTGGGTTTGAGGGCGGGGGGAGGTCTTGACAATCGGGCCGCTTCCCCTCCATGCCTCGTGATTTGGGTTTGAGGGCGGGGTTCGGGTCCCGATTGTGCTGGGGCGGGCTGACACGCCATGACTTGCCTTTTAGGCTTATCGGGGATGCAGCCTTGTCGAGGTCCCCGTCCGAAGGTCGATGGCGAGGAGGTGTTGGCTTGCAAGCCCGGGGGGCTCTCGCTTTTCCTGCCGGCGGGGGTCGGAAGCCTACCTTTCTCCGACTCGTCCTTGTTTAGGGCAGATGGAGGCGTGAAAGGTGGATTTCCCTTGTGTAAGTGGAATATCCTGTTGGCGATCCGTTTGTAAGAGGAATATTGATTCGGGTTCAATATTACATATTTAACCCCCCATTTAGCCCTATTTTGTGCTCATGTGATGCTATATTGTTATCTAATATGTGCGTATTTTCTACACCATTATTTATTAGAGAAAACACACTATTTGAGCACAAAACATCATTTAACGACGCATTTCTGCACTTTTTATATTTTTCCTAGCATCGTCTCGATCTCACGATTCGAACGACTATTTATTTGTATTTTTCTGAGATCTGTGCTAATTACTATGAATTTTTGAATGCAGAATACCAATTAATTGGGGAAATATGCAAAGAAAATACGAAATACGGGCCACGTGGCCAAATCGTGGCCGCACAATCTTCATCCGACAGCGCAGATCGGAGTAATTCGATTTCTAATTCGAAATACGAGCGGGCGAAGTATCGATCGTTCGATTCAGATCGAACGGCTCATATTACCCCATCCTCGTATTCAAAGATCAGATGTGTGGCTTAATCGTCGCCGTTGGATCGTGATCCAACGGTGTTCATCAACGAATAAAATCAGCAGCAGCGGGCCCGATCCTGGCCACACATCCCAGATCTGACGGCTGGAAATCCTCCCGCCTCGCGAAACTGAAGCGGCGACGTGTCGTCAATCTGGGCCGTTGCGCGTCAATCTAACGGCCCGTATCGAGGAAGATTTGAATTCGTAAAGCGGGCGACGTGGCTTCTCCGCGTCCGTCCGATCGTGATCCAACGGATCACTTCAACCCCGCGCGAAGCGAAGCGGCGGCAATTATCGGGGCAACGTGGCAAGGATCTATCGGCTGCTTGCGTGATCGGACGGATGGAATCAACCCCGAAGCGGATTCGGAGATCGAAGGTGGATCGGGCACGCACGAACTTTAATGTACACGCGGCGCTCCGAGGTTTAATCCCGCAATTATCCAACGGTGGAGATGTGATGCGGCTGTGGATCGGGTGTCGAGCCAAATCGGATGCGAATACTCAACCCGTTAAGCCCAATAAACCCGCAATCTCTTTATTTAAGCGTATTCTAGGGTTTTTGGGCGGAGAATGAGCGTATTGGAGGCTCTAGGAGCTGTATTTTCCCCCTGAAAAATTCTGTAAAATTCCAGAGGCTTGTATTATTATTTTCAGAGAGTTTGAAGTCTTTTCAAGGAGAATTGGTGATATATTTCTTAACTTAAACCCCGTATTTGATGCTTTTCTCTTGTATTTTGCTATGAACTTGAAGTATTTGGCTATGAAAGTTGTTTATTATTGCATGATGAGTAGCTAAATCTCTGTTGTGTATGGTATGGAGTAGTTAGGTGCTATGATTTGTGTTAGTTTGGTTGTATTCCATGTGCTAAATCGTTAAACGTCGTTAAAATTGTAACCTTTGTTCGTAAATCGACTTTTTCAGATTCCAAAAGAATTGATTTAGTTGATGATCACCCCAAAAGGGTGAGTTTTGATCTCCCCAAAAGGGAGTTTCATACCGTAGTCTTGATCTCTCCAAAAGAGAGTTTCATATAATATTATAACTTTAGCGACGATCTTATTGAATTTTGTGTTTGAACCCCCAAAAGGGCATCTTCCGATGAATTTCTCCCAAAAGGAGAATTCATTGAGTTATATTGGGTATTTTCTGGTGAATTGCTCTCAAAAAGAGAATTCATTGTGTTGTACCCGTCAACCAAATTAATACGAATCATTGATCCTAACGAACCCATACCATGTGCATACTTTTTATAGATATTTTCAGACACGATTTTCTATGTTTATATTGTTCACATGTTCACATCACCATCACCGTCACCATTGTTGAAGTGGTTAGTTTCTTTTCTTCGGATTTCTATTTGATTTGAATTATGGTTGCAACAGATTTCTTCCCGTGGATTCGACATCTGGACTCCCAGATTTTACTACTTGTACGGACTCTTGCGCTTGACAGAGAGCACCTTTCCGGTCCCACCAAGTTTTTGGCGCCGTTGCCGGGGAGGAATGGTTTGTGACTACAGTCTATTTCATTCAGAAGACCTTCGGTGAGATCTTTCCACTTTACTGTATATAAACTTTTTTTTATTATTTTATTTTAATTTTTAAAAATGGAATATATGAATTTCTATTGCACAAACAATCTGTATGATGCAAGGTACGCTAATGCACACAAACATAGGATGGAAAAGCTCAAAATTGTTAATTTTAATCAAACTGACTGTGAAACTTTCTTTCAGGCCTGGAGGAGGTTCACAGATATAGTATCGAGCTATCCGCAGCATGGGTTCATAAATGAAGAGCTTATGGCGTCCTTCCTAGATGGACTACAACCACAGCTGCAGGAATTTTTGGGAGTCATGACGCCGACAGAGGCGTGGGAATACATGGAGTCTCTGCAAGAAAATGAAGAAACCATGGAAGAGACTTCAGAGTGCGATTCAACAGAGCCTTCGTGCCTTGATCAAGAAGAGCAAAGCGTAGACGTACCTTTGCAATCCTTGAGAGAGGATGCTTACCTGACTATTCAGACACAAGAGGCCACATCCATTCTCCACGGGAACGACTGCCTCCGATCCGTATGCTAGCATGAACGGGCTTTCTCCTGTCGAGGCCTTGTGGGTGGTGCGATAGGACCATAGGATTCCCGGCAGCTCGTCGACCCATGCCCCAAGGGTGACGTCCACTTTTTTCTTCATTGGGTTCAAGATGCATTTATTCGCGGCCTCCGCCATTCCGCTGCACTGTGTGTGGGCGACTGATGTGAACTGGAGTTTGATCCCCCATCCCGAACAGAAGTCACGGAAGCCTTCGCAATCGAACTGCCTTCCGTTATCCGTGACTATCGAGCGGGGAATCCCGAAGAGACATATAACGGATTGCCAGACAAAGCCCTTCATGTCCGTCCACGTGATACGCGCTAGCGGCTCCGCTTCCACCCACTTCGTGAAGTAGTCCACGGTGACAACTAGATATTTCCTTCCTCCGGAGGCCTTTGGGAAAGGCCCAAGGATGTCGAGTCCCCATTTGGCGAAGGGGATCGGGCTCACGATGGGCATCAGGTTGGTCGGAGGTGCAGTCGTCCGTCGGCAGAATTTCTGGCACGCCTCGCACCTCTTGACGTATTGTACCGCGTCCCGGATCATTGTCGGCCAATAGTACCCCTGGCGCATTATTTTGTGGGCGATGGTGCGACCACTGTGGTGGTTTCCGCAGAAGCCTTCGTGCACTTCGCGGATGAATTGCTCAGCCTGCTCCGGGCCCAAGCATTTCAGATAGGGCAGTACGTCGAAATTGGCACGGCGGCGGTAGTACATCACTCCGACGAGGAGTACGAATGACAGGGCCCGCCTCTCCACCTGTTTAGCCAGCATCCGCTCCTCGGGCAGTTCCCCCGTCTCCAAGTACTTCATAATGGGGGTCATCCACGTCGTCACCGTGCCCACACACATTAGTTCTTCTTCGTCAATGGTTGGGGTCAATAGGCTTTCGACGTAGATGGCCTTCCCAATCTCGGCCGCGGAGGAGGAAGCCAGCTTAGATAGGGTGTCCGCCCGGAGGTTGTTGGAGCGGGGCAGGTGATGGACGTCCGCATTCTTGAACTTGCGGAGTTCGATCTGGATGCGCTTAAGGTAACGCTTCATTGTTTCTTCTCGAGCCTCGAAGCTCCCTAGGATCTGTTGGACGATGAGCCGTGAGTCACTTAGGAGCAACACGTTCGTCGCCCCCACCGCCCTAGCGAGTTTTAACCTGTTAACCGCGGCCTTGTACTCCGCGACATTGTTAGTTGCCGAAAAGTTGAAGCATATGGCGTATTCCAACGAGCACCTGTCGGGGGTCTGAATGACGATACCCGCCCCTGTCCCAGATCCCGTCGCGGAGCCGTCGACGTGGATGGTCTATAATTCGTCCACGTCCATCTGGGAGGGCTTTGAGGGTTCGCCCACCCCGGTCCCCCGCGGGGACGCGGTTACCGATGGGGGCTCTGGCCGGTCCCCCGGTGTGCCCCCTACGGTGCATTCCACCACGAAGTCGGCCAGCGCCTGGCCCTTGATCGCCGTCCGGGCCTTGTACGTTATGTCGAACTCGCTGAGCTCGACACTCCAGTTGTGCATCCTCCCCGACCGCTCCAGTCTCTTCAGGTTTTTCTCGAGGGGCATGTCGGTGTGGACGGCTATGGGATGGGCCTGGAAGTATGGTCGGAGCTTTCGGGCTGTGGTGACTAGGCAGTAGGCGGCTCTATCGATGGGACTGTAACGAGTCTCTGCCTCCCAGAGGATCCGGCTGGCGTAGTAAACAGGGCGCTGCACCCCCCCTTCTTCCTTGATTAGGACGGAACTAACGGCCTCCTCATTGGTTGCCAAGTACAACCCTAGGGGCTCGCCTTCTTCCGGCCGTGCGAGGAGCGGTGGACTCTGTAGGTAAGGCCTCAGCTCCGCGAACGCCCGCGCACAGTCGTCGTCCCACGGGATCACCTTCCTCTTGTCCTTAGCTTCGCCAAAGGCTGTGCACAAGACCCTGAAGAAGGGGAGCGACTTCTCCGCAGATTTCGATAGGAATCACCCCAGAGCAGCGATCCGGCCGTTCAGTCGCTGCAAGTCCCGGATCGTCCGGGGTTCCGCCATACTGATGAGGGCCGTCACTTTGTAGGGGTTCGCCTCGATCCCCCGCTTCGTTATCATGAAGCCCATGAATTTTCCCGACTGCACACCGAAGATACACTTCACGGGGTTCAGTCTTAGGTTGTATCGGCGGACCCTTTGGAAATTTTCCTGCAAGTCGGCGAGGTGGTCTAGGGCCCTCCTACTCTTTACCAGTATGTCGTCGATGTAGACCTCCAAGTTTCGCCCCACCTGAGGGCCGAATATTCGGTCTACCATCCGCTGATAGGTCGCCCAGGCGTTCTTCAGTCCAAAGGGCATCTTGGTGTAACAGAAGGTGCCTTTGTTGGTGACAAAGGACGTCTTTTCCTCGTCGTCCTCCGCCATCGGTATCTGGTTGTACCCCGAGAAGGCATCCATAAAGCTTAACAACTCGTAGCCGGACGCCTGGTCCACCAAGCGGTCGATCCGGGGTAGGGGGAAATTGTCCTTTGGGCATACCTTGTTGAGGTCGGTGAAGTCGACGCACATGCGCCACTTTTCGCTGGGCTTCTTCACCAAAACGACATTGGCGAGCCAGTCCGGGTAATCCACCAACCGGACAAACTTGGCTTCGAGGAGCCGCTCTACTTCTTCCTCGGGCTCCCTCTTCTTTTCGCCCCCCGCGCTTCTCTTCTTCTGTCGGACCGGTCAGGCTTCTGGGTCCGCGTTCAACCTGTGGGAGATCACCGTCGGGTCAACCCCCGGCATGTCGGTGGGTGACCATACGAATATATCCGCATTTTCCCGGAGCAAGGCGACGAGGGCCGACCTCAGGGCGGCCTGGAGTTTCGTCCCGATGGAGACGGTTCTCTCTTCATCCGCGGCTACGGGAACCTCCTCGACCTCCTCGGCCGGGGTCGGCTGCTGGTCGCAGAAGTCCTCCCTTTCATCGGGGATGAGAACCGTCAGGGCCCGCCTCGGGCTCCCGCACCGGGCTGGCCATTTGTCGCGGCCCCCAGGCGCCTCCTGGTCTCCTCGCACCAGTCCCACCACCTGTGGGGTCCAGAACTTCATCATCTGGTGTAGCAGGCTGGGGAGCGCCTCTATGGCCGTCATGTATGGATGCCCTATGATTTCGTTGTACGCCGATGCGACATCGACGATGATGAAACACGTCCCCCTGGTGACGAACCTTGGTTCCTCCCCCAGAGTCATCGGCAGGGTGATCGTCCCCACTATGGGGATCATATGGCCGGTGAAGCCGACAATGGGGCCCGCGCAGGGCTCTAGGTCTGCACGCCCCCACCCCATTCTTTCGACCGTTGACAGGAACAGGATGTCGCAGGAGCTACCGGTGTCAATCAGGAGCCGACCGACGACGACCGCCCCGATCCAAGCCTCGACGACGAGGGCGTCATCGCTCTGGCTCCCAACCTCCTGCTGATCTCCCTCGGTAAAGGTGATAGGGGGTCTGTGTGTCCTTCTCCGCTTCGGCCGGCTGCTGGCGCCCGCCACCACCACCTGTCGGACACCGGCCTCCGAGATCGTGGGCGACGTCCCCCCTGGGGACGGCCTCCCGCTTATCATCTCAATGCGCATGATCGCCCTGGGGGGGGCGTGACTCCCCCCGATCGCGGTCCGGTGGCGGTTCTGGCCCCCGCGACTCCGGGGGGCTCTCTCTCCTTCTACTGCCCGCATGTCCGCCTCGAAGTTTCCCAAGTGGCCCGCCTGGATCAGCCGCTCGATCTCTCTCTTAAGAGTGTAGCAACGGTCGGTATCATGACCGTGGTCACAGTGATATCGGTAATACCTCCGGAGATCCCGCTTCGCCGGATCCGTCCTCATCCCCCGAGGAGGCTCCGGCAATAATCCGGCCCTCGTCGCCGCGGCCAGAACCTCCAACATGGGGGCGTTGAGCCACGTGTAGTGCGCCCGCAGGGGGCCTTCCTGTCTTGGGAGGGCTCGGGTGGCACCTTGGGCCGGGGTGAACTCGCGCGCCGGGCCAGGGTGATCTTGCGGGCGTCGCAACGCCGGTTCGCGCCTTGGTTGGGTCAACTGGTCGTGACCTCGGTGCCCCTCTTCTTGCCTCGGCCGAGGGTGTAACCGGGGCTCGCCTTGGAGTGGCTTCGCTGGGGGAAATAGGGCCTTTGTGTCGAGAGTCTCTTCGGCCAACGCATGCCTCTCCGCCATAGCAACCAACGCCTCATAGTCGGTCGACGGACCCCGGAGCAGGGATTTGTGGAGGCTCCGAGTCCGCAACCCCGTCTTGAAGGCCAGCATAAGCACCTCGTCGCCGCATGTCACCACCGCCCGTCTCTCATCTTGAAAGCGGCGGAGGTATCTGCCCATTGTCTGCCCTTCTCCTTGGACTATCGTGCTGAGATAGTCTAAGGGCTTCTTCTTCGTCCGTCCGGCCCGAAACTCTTGGCAGAACTTGTGGGATAGCTCGCCAAAGCTCCCAATGGATCTCGCGGGTAGGCCGAAGTACCAGTCCAACGCGGTGTCCCTCTGGCTTTGGGAGAAATGCCGGCATAGGAACGCCTCATCAACATCCTGTGCCTCCATTGCCCCCCGGTATTGCTGCACGTGCGTGAGAGGGTCGCCTCTTCCGTTGTATGTGGCCAAGTGGGGGGGGTTTGAACCTTATGGGCCTTGGGGCGGACGTGATACACCGTGCAAGCGGCATGGCCTCCTCCAGATAGGTAGGGCGATCGGGCGCATCCCCTCTCCGCCACTCGGGGATCTGGCTTCGGTCGCGCCTCGGCCGTCGACGGTCCTCCAGCCCTGGGGAGTAGCCTGACGGTCGCCTGGCAGGGCTCCTTCCCCGGGTCGAGGATTCGATGGGTTGCGGGCTACGGTTCTCCCAGTACCATCGCCTCCCGGCCGGCTCCCCTCGGGCCTCCATCCGCTCCTGATTCTCCCGCAGAAGCCTTTCGCGCTCGGCGGTGAGGAAGCGTAGTTATCGACAAACGGCTTCCTCATGCAGGCGATCAGAGTGGTGATGCAGGCGATGCGGTCTGCCTCCTCCCGGTGGGGACCTGGCCAACAACGGGCCCTGCCTGTCCCCGAGCGGCCGGCCCGTCGCCGTTACCTCCAGGATTTCCCAGTTGCTTTCGTTCTCCCTCCTTAGCCTTTCGCGCTCCGCGAGGATGAAGCGGAGGAGGTGGCGGGAGGTTTCTTCGTCCTGGTAGGCCCTCCAGGCGGTCTCGACCGCTTCGTCCAAATGCCTTTGCGCGGTGGCCGCCTCCTCCTGGCGCCTCCACAGCCGCGCGACCTCCATTTCATCTTCCAGGAGCTTCTGCTGGGCCGCAACCTCCATGGCGAGCCCCCTGTCTCCCCCTCCTCCTCGAACTGAGGGTGGAGATTCCGTCTTACGTTCTGGGGCTCCGAGGGGCCGGGTGGTGGCTCCGCCCCTGCCGCCATGTAGCTTCCCATCGCCTGAGTAATGGCCTCGAAGCTCTTCGGGACTGCGCGGGCCGAAGTACGGTCTGTCTCGGTGCCCATCCCCAGAGGGGGGTCGGGTGCCGGGGTGATTAGTAAAGAGAGTGGCTCCTGACCCACAGGATCCTTACCGTGGTCAGGGTTCCGAGTGATCGGCATGGAGTCTAACATGGGTGTGACCCTTCGTTCCCACAGACAGCGCCAATTGTTACGAGGTGGAACTCGCACACAATGAATTTGTATTGAGGGAAACCAAGGGCACGATGGTTCTGTTGACAAGAGGGTTTAGGTTGGCAATTTAACAAGTGATTGATGGGGTGAAGAGGCTGTACTTGCCGCCGGGGGTGGCCACGGAGTCAAATCTCACTGGACACGGCGGAGGAAGATCGGGTGGCGGGAGGCTGGAGCTGATGTCGACCAAGGGGCGAGCTTTCCTGCAGCACGAGCAACTCGTCAGAAGGGCAGGGTTGGGGTCCAACCCTTAGCCCCTCCGATGCCTAAGTCAGTAATAGGACTTAAAATGGGGGCTAAGCACACCGGTCGGACTCAGGGTGTGCCGACCGTACGTGGCGAGCTATAGGTGGGAGAACAAAGATATGGACGACCTTTGCTCTCGTGTGTGAATGATGGATTGAGAGAGAGAATTTGCCAACCCCTTCATCGTAAGAAGTAAGGGGGTATTTATACCTGATGGGAGATGACTAGGTGGGGCTGACCTGGCATGCTGACTCGACGTGCTGAGTTGGCTCGGTTGTCAGCGGAAGCTTCTGACGAGGATGTCAGGAACAGGAGTGACTGACCTGCTTTTGTCAGACGGCGCAACAGCCAGGGGCACTTTTGTCAGGATGTCAGGGCCGAAAGCATTAATTGTCAGGGGGCTCAGCTGCCAGGGGGTGCTTTGTCAGATGGTCGGGCGGCGTTAGTGTCAGTCGTGTCCTTATCCTAGATTGTTTGTCGTTGGTGACGAACTAAAGGTCTGGCTATGCTATCCCTGGCGCCGCGGTTCATGGGGACCGGCCGGGTCGACCGGCTCGGGGGTTGTTCGGCCCGGTCGCGCCCCCTTTTCGGTCGTGGGTTGTGGGCCGCTGGCACGGAAGGATACGCACATGCCTATGTCAGCATACCCGGCGGTACTGTCCGGGCGCTCCCCAAGCGCCCTGCCCCTGGCGGGCCGTGCAACTGCGGTTGTATGCCTCGGCCGTGTGGGGGGAGTGCTGTGAGGTGCGCCCGTTCCCGTGTAGCTTCGGTCTTCCGGGGTGGCGGCCCTTTCGTGAAGGGGAGAGTTAATGGGGTATGTCAGCGGATCCGGGCGGGAGTCAGACTCTTACGATCTTTAGGTCGTAACACCTGTGATACACACACACACACACACACACACACACACACACACACACACACACACACACACACACACACACACACACACTCACACTCATCGTGTTGACATTTACTTCAGTGTGCACATTATATATTCTTTTTGTCTCTGATGTTGACTTCGCCGTTCGGTGATTACATTGTTTAATTAGAATTCATTCTATGAAAACATAGAATTGTTTTCCATGCAATAAATTCATTAAGAATGTTGATATTGGAGAGTATGTTCCATAACTCAATATGTGTAATTGATTTGAGTTTTGATGATTTCGTTTTTCGATTTTCGATTATGGTTTCTTTGGCACACTTTGATTTTTGTCGTGATTTTTCTTTGGTGTCATTTGAACCGTGGTCGTATTCTACGACTCCTGTGCTTTTATTTTTAGCCATTCTTGTTGTCGTTGATCTCCTCCCGCTCTTTTTGCTTATGCCAAAAGGGGAGAGAATTAATAATGACGATGTGCTACATGATAATTCAAAGCAATTTACCGTGAATCTAATTTGATATGTTAGATTCAGGGGGAGTTAAGATATAAAAATGGATTTAGAATCCTAAATTTCAATAATTGGATTCATATTTTATACTTTCCTCGTCTGCTTGATGCGTATGATTATTATTTAATATGGAACTAATGTGTCATCAATACAGGAGGAGTAAGTAAATTTCATTTGAATCATTATTTTTGATTATTATTTATGTTAGTTTGTCATCACCAAAAGGGGGAGAATGTTGAGTAATGATTCCCCGGATTTGGTTTTGATAATGAACAAACATAAATATCGTGAACTAACTCTTTGTGAGCGCAGTTATAGAGATCATCGCCAAAATTCTATGAACATCAAAGCGACGTCTCGAGACTTCTCAAAGCACGTGATCGTGTGCTTGAAGCTTTGTTGAAGCTCAAGGACCTTTATTGAAGTCAAGAGATTCGGATTGAAGCTTTGAAGACGGTTCGTCAAGTTTTATTTATAGTCTTCTAGCTTCTTTTCGTAGAATGTTAAGCCTTGAGTAGGTCTTACATTTTAATCTTCATAACGCTCATATCTTAGAGCTAGGATCATATTAGAAGCCTATACAAACTTTCCCGAAGCTTCGTGCTTCATTTCGAGGCTTCTTGTGCATCTTAGTTGGTTCAAGAAGAAGAACCAACCAACTAGATTGTCATCTAGTCGGTCGGCAATCCTTCTTGAACCGACTAGATTGCCTTGTCAATTTCAGCTCTTTTACTGTTTACAGTTAGTCGGTCCAAGAAGGTTCACCGACTGACTAGTTGTCAAACTAGTCGGTTTGGAATCCTTCTTAGACCGACTAGTTGTGTATTCAGTTTTCCAGCCTGAGCTACTGTTTATCGTTAGTCGGTCAAAGAACAACCGTCGATCGACTAGTTGAGAAACTAGTCGGTTGGAATTTGTTCTTAGACCGACTAGTTCTACTTGTATTCAGCCTAATTGATTTCAACTCTTAGTCGGTCAAAGAACACTCACCGACCGACTAGTTGTGAAACTAGTCGGTTGACAAGTCTTCTTAGACCGACTAGTTCTATATTCCCTGAACTATCTTTATTGGCTGTGAAGCTGTTAGTCGGTCCATGTTGAATCACCGACCGACTAGTTGTGAATCTAGTCGGTCAGTGATCCTTCTTTGACCGAGACTGCTTCAGAAATAGATCCGTTGGAGCATTAAATGCACAAATTTTCTCTCTCTCTCTCTTCTCTATCCTTTATAATCTTGAGATGCTTCTTCATAGAATTCAGGGCTGATATTAATTGCATTTTAGAGAATCAAAGAGAAGCATTTATTCTCATCTTCCAAGCTTTCATTTCTCACAAGAATCTCTCCTCACTCTTATTCCTAAAGAGAGATTCTCATTGATTGTGAGCCACTCAAGCCAAGAGCTTGATTCAAGGTCACCAACTCCACCCTAGGCCTCTATTGCTGGTCAACTTCTTGGAGCTAGGGTTTGGTGACTTCTTCTTCTCCAAAATCCTCCTTGCCCTAAAATCGTAAGTTTACTCAAGGCATATGATTTTGTTGGTAAGCATTTCTTATTTCATTTACTTTGATATTGCAAGTTTTACTCTCGGTTGTGAGAGTTGTGTGTGATCCCGGTTTGTGGGAGTCACATTTTTATTTGTGTATGATTTGATCTTGTAGAGGTTTTCTACAAGAATTTCATAGTGCAAATTTGAGTTAGAGTTTTCTAACTCAAGTAGCCGGAGGGGATCCGGGTGTTTGGGACGTAGGATCACCGGGAACAAGTCGGGGAGACATGGGTGGATCCGAACCAGTTAATTCGTTTGTTTGCGATTGTCTTTTATTGTTGTCTATTTTCATTTCCGCATTATTGGTTGAGTTTGCAAGATAATTAGGAATTATACTCTTGATTATTTTAAAGTACTATTACCCCCCCTCTAGTACTTGTGCAGTAGCTATCAGGGCATTACATTCATAACTCTAGCCGCAAGCTTGTTTCCTTGAATATTGCAACCAAACATTGAAAAACCCTAGTCTAAAAACTCCCCTAAGCCGCAAGACACAAAGATGATTCATTGCTCCTTTCCCACAAACAACCACCAAGCAATAAGACCAATCCCTCAAGCATCTCCAAGGCAAAAGCTTCAATGCATCATCATCTTCCCACCTTGGAGTTCCCTCAACTTGTTGCAGAGAATAAGAAAGGGCATCAAGTTGTCGGCTTCAAGATCAAAGAGTCACAACTTGGGTTGTTGACCAAAGGAGATAGCCTTGCACCAAGGCTTGGCTGACCGAGCCCACTCCCTGCAATTCTCCCTTACTGACTAAGGGATCTACCGCACCCTTGCCTTTGTCGACCGAAGGAAAGTGCTGTATCTGAGCTGTGCCAACCAAGCCACCAGCTTGTGTGCCGACCAAGAGGAGCTCCGCAATTGCTGCTTGCTGATCGATGGATCTCTTGCACCAAGAGCTTGTCGACCGAGTCCTCAACTACTCTGTAACTTGGCATGCTAATTGACCAAGCTCTCTGTACTAGAGCCTTGCTGACTGAGCCTCCTCTCTGCATTTGAGGCTTACTGACCGATAGATCTACGCACCATTGGGCTTGACGACCAAGACTACATCCACAGCCTGATTTAGTGTGTCGACCGACCAAGTTTCCCACACTGCTGCCTTGTTGACTGAGAGGGAGACCTTCACTGCTGCCTTACTGACCGAGAGGGAGACCCACATTGCTGCATTACTGACCAAGAGGTAGACCCACCAACGAGGCTTGCTGACCGAGACTTCCCTCCACCAATCTGCCTTGTTGACTGAAGCCACAGAGCACCATCCATGTAGCCAGCATGCAACTAGGGAAGCACTATGCAATCATCTACTAAGGAATTCAATTCTACATCTACACTTCAGATTAGGAGACTACATCTTGTCAGAGCATAGCTAAAACAAGCTTTAATTGACAGAAACTGCAACACCAACACAAACTGAGCTTTCTAAACTCATTATCTCTTTTAGTTTGTGATATTTGGTTTGTTTATCTTTGTAGTGCGCTTAAACTATCGTTTTTGGGGACTTGACTAGTTGGGGCTAGTCAAGGGAGAGGTTGTACTAGACTTGTAATGTTTGGCACTTTGATGAGTGTGGTAAAGTACTTGGTGAGCATAGAGTTGGGGCTCATAGCTCTTTATAGTTTGTACCTCGATACTATTAAATCTAGTATTTCCTTTGGGGTTAGAGTAGGTCATTGGGGCGACCGAACCAGGGTAAATCTCTGGTGCACTCTGTGATTGTCTTTACTTGCACTTTATTTACTCTATGTCTAATTGATTGAGTAGACTATTGCTTGTGTGATCATGAAAATATTTTATTCGCCAATTCACCCCCCCTCTAGGCTTGATCCAGATCCAACAATATGTCCTCCGATTCACTGAACTGCCTTTTCAATTGGCCATTGGCCATAGACCCTGACACATACTCACACAACTCCCCACATCCTGACGAGTACGATCAGGACATTATGGCTGAAGATTACTGGCCTTTCTCCTTTCCATATTACACATGCAAAGGCTTCTAGCATCATACACCCTTTCCTTCGCATCATGCATCACATTATTGTGAACTTGATTTTATGTAAATATGAGACTGGCCAGTCTCTCAGGATGAGTTGTTCTTTCTTTGGTGTGCCACCCAGCCTCGTTTTACCCATGAGAACGGCCATGCCACCCCACGCTATATCATCCATGCCGGGTCGTAGTTGAACCTGTCACGACCCCATCCCTGGGATACCCAGAAAGACAAGGTACATGACGAGAACAAAAAACGTATCTGCAGGTCCACTGCGCATTGCTGGGAATAGTATATGTAGTATTCAACAAACAGCCAACCAACAAACACATAACGACACAAAGTCACAGAGTACTGACAGCCAAACACTAAACAATTTCATATACATCCCAAGCATCTCATTGCATCATTTCATATAGTACAAGCATCTCTCACCCCAAAAGAAAACCCAAGGTGCACATAGCTCTCCCCTCACCCCTCACCACCCAATCTAAGCTCCAACTCCCAACAACAACCCTCCAACCTCAACCTCCAGCTCCACATACCATCCCCAGGAAACACACCTGAAAAAGTCAACGAGGGCACGTCAACGCATGACCCAGTAGGAATGCCAACTCCCTCTAGTATGCTATTATGAAAATGCAACTATTTTACATGCATTCATAGCAAGGTGCAAATGAAGTATGGAATGAGCTAAAGGGAACACGTGTATGACATAAAGCATTGAATGCATAACATAAACAAGAGTACAACAACAAAAGAGTGCAACAACATAAGTAAAATAAACGCAAGCGACAAGAACTACAATAGGCGATGTATGTAACAAGGGTATACAATATGGAAGAGCTACAAGTAAAAAACGTACAAGTAAGCAACAGTTGGTAATGCAAGTTATTTGAAGTGTTTTGGACCCTAAGTAGTGGGTAGACCCTCTTAGGACTGGACCTCACCCCCGGTTGGGGTGGAACATGCAAACTTCCCGAGACAAGCTCTTACTAAAGGAGCCCAGTTTTCTCCTTATTTCTCCTTCACATTTTCTCCAATTCTCCTCATTTTCGCAACTCCCCGCCACTCGAGCAAGAACATGAGGGCCACCAACTGTCACGACCCGCTTCCCTAAAATGGAGGCGAGACGTGAAGAGGTCCGCACGAGAGTGGAGCTGTGAAGCCCCAAACCCGATAAGCGTCAATAAAACGTAAACAGGTCCATGTAACCACAAACGGAGCAACAATAATAATAAAAGGAGAGACAGAAATAAAATTCTCATATCTCAGAAATTGTCCAACATGAAAATAAGTTCAACATCCAGAAAAGCCACCAGGCTAAAAGAAAGAGTCTAAGGCCCAGAACAAGGCCAACAAAAGCAACAACGTCACAAAGTATAGGTGCTACGCACCGACAACAAAACAGCAGTCTAACAAAAAGGAAAACACAACGAAGACACTAGGACTGGTCCCCAGTGTCCACGTACTCCCCGTTTAACACAAGCTCGGGCTCGGCGTCAGCAAACACCTCGTCCTCAACAAGGTACTCAGGCTCAGGATCTAACATGTGTCACCCAAAAGATTAAAGGGGCACATGTCAGCAAGTCTAAAAGACTTGGGCAAGGAAACTGAAAGTAAGGCAACTAGCAACCTAGCAGTTTTGGTATGCATGACATGGCAGTTATAACATGAGTGCACAAGCAAGACATGGGGAACAATAAGTACAAGAGAACAATTATCAGGACAAGACAAGAGTAGCCAAGCTACTAACAATCTCAATCAATTCACTATTCATGTTTCACTGTTGTTTGTAGATGTTTACGCCTTACAGCTGAATGGTATAGCATTCACGCTGATTGGTCGCTTAACACTACCCCAAAACCCAGAGTTTACGCCTTACCACTGCAGTTGCTGATCGGGCAGACTCCCAGTTGATTGGCCGCTTAACTCTTACCCCCAATACCCACAAGTAATCAAGCCAGGGTCCCCGCACACGAGCTCAGTAAATGAGCCGGGGTTGCCCCGCACAGGAGCTCGCATTCTAGTTCACGATTCATAAACAATTGGCGTAGGGGTGCACCTAGCCGGAAACAAGCAATTCGGGCATTGGCTATCAACCAACACATGGCCCGCTTCTGGAACACGAGCCAGGAACACAAGCATTGTAGCGGAGCTACGCATTCACGGAAACACTTTAGGAATGCAATGACATGACAATTAATTTGCGTACCGTTAATAGAAATTAAACATGACATGGTAATTGTGCAACATGATATACGTCGGAACTAGCTTCGTTGTCAAGCTAGTTCCCCAATTTGCGCCTAGGCAAGTATCATTTCGTCGCCTAGCCTCTTTTACGCCTACATCAAGCAAATGGCCTAAAACATGGCCTAAACCCTAAGTGGCAAGTTTCACTTGCCTAGCACCGGGGATGACGATCACGAAGGTTCGTCTCGCGGATGCTAATCTACGGGGAAATCGCTGTTATGGGGAAACAATCATCAAAACAACATTCATTTCATTAGGGTTTCATAAAAATACAAATAGTTTATGAAAACATCAAGAGATCGATTTCTTACCGTGAGGAGGCGGAAGAAACACTCCGGAGAACCTAGGGACCAGATCTGGAAATGAATGGAGAAGTTTGGAGAACTAGGGTTTTTGGGGGATTTTGGGGATTTGATGAGATTTTGGGGAAGATGAGGGGTAGAATGTGTTGAGGGATGGTTTGGATGATGGAGGATGAGCTTGGAATGGAGGAATAATGGTTTGAGGAAGATGGGGGCTCAATGGGGGAGAAACTAGGGTTTTGGGTCGAGTGGAGGAATAAGAAAACGTTTGGGAGGGGTTTAAATAGGATGGGCTGGCGGCTGCCCAGAAATTAGGGTTTTAACACAGATTAGTCGGTCAAAGAGCAACCACTGACCGACTAGTTTGGCAACTAGTCGGTCGGTCGACCAACGCAGACCGACTAAGTGTAAACAGTAACTTCTGAACGAAAATAGGATTTGGATTTAGTCGGTCGATGAACAACTACTGACCGACTAGTTTAACAACTAGTCGGTCGAAAGATGAACTTAGACCGACTAAGAATGAACAGTACTGATACTAAAATTTAGATGATGTGTTAGTCGGTTAAAGAAGCATTGTCGACCGACTAGTTTGCAACCTAGTCGGTCAACCAACGTTCTTAGACCGACTAACGATAAAAAGTAACTCCTGAGAAATTTAGAAAGCCAACTAGTCGGTCCAAGAAGGATTGCCGACCGACTGGATCGTCATCTAGTCGGTCGGTGTCCCTTCTTACACCGGCTAATAAGCACCAAAAGTTCCGATACGGAGCGCGGAGCTCCGGGATCGATTCCTAAGACTCCTAGGCTTGATCTAATAGTAAGATACGACCGTTATGAAGCCCGTCATGAATGACTTACTCCGAAATCGACGATCCTAAGGAAGAAACGAGAAAACACGACGAAACGATCGAAAATGAAAGTTACGGAGACGAAACCACACATGAGGAGAAAATCCACCAAAACATATATTGTAATATAATAAATCCAGATACATGAAAACCAGTCGTTACATCCTCCCCAACTTAATAAAAATTCCGTCCTCGGAATTTCCAAACACTCACGTGTCCGGAAACAAAAGTGGGAAACGCTCTCGCATCTCATCCTCATTCTCCCAAGTAGACTCTCCAGGTGAGCCGTGTCGCCACATCACCCTCACAAGATTGACAATCTTGTTCCGAAGTGATTTCTGACGCCTGTCCAGAATCTGCACTGGACGCTGGTCATACGTCATATCGGGGTGAACGGTAATCTCCGAAAAATCCACCGCATGAGATATTGAGATGGATCGCCAATGTATCGACGAAGCTGCGACACGTGGAAAACATTGTGAACCCCTTCCAAAGATGACGGCAAGGCCAAGCGATAAGCTACTTCGCCAACTTTCTCCAGAATGTCAAACGGTCCAATGTATCGCGGGCTCAACTTCCCTCGCTGCCCAAAACGAATCACACCGCGATTCGGGGAAATCTTCAAGAACGCATGGTCGCCTGGCTGAAACTCCAAAGGACGACGTTTAGCATCCGCCCAATGCTTAAAACGGTCCTGAGCAATTCTCAACCTCTCCCGAATGTTCCTGACAATATCCACGGCCTCCACGATCATCTCAGGTCCCAACAACTCCCGATCACCAACGTCATCCCAACTCAATGGCGATCGACATTTCCTCCCATAAAGAGCGACGAAAGGCGCCATGCCAATACTCGCCTGGAAGCTGTTGTTGTAAGAAAACTCCACCAGATGTATATAGTCCTCCCACGAACCCATGAAATGCAACATGCACGCCCTCAGCATGTCTTCCAAAATCCGAATCGTCCTCTCGGACTGGCCATCCGTCTGCGGATGGTACGCCGTGCTGAAACTCAGACGCGTACCCAAGCTCTTCTGCAAACTCTGCCAGAACTGAGATGTGAACCTCGTGTCTCTATCTGACATGATACTCACGGGGACTCCATGAAGTCGCACGACCTCCTCCATATATCTCCTTGCTAGCGCCTCAGTGGACTGTCCCACTCAGAACGGAATAAAGTGCGCAAATTTGGTCAATCGATCTACGATTACCCAAATCGCGTCATTCTGCTTCGGACTCCGAGGTAGTCCAGTCACGAAATCCATAGTGATGTGTTGCCACTTCCACTCCGGAATCGGAAGCGGTTGTAGCAACCCGGCCGTACGCTGATGCTCTGCCTTCACTTGCTGGCAAACCAAGCACTTGGCTACACTCCGAGCCACACTCCTCTTCATACCATGCCATCAAAAGTTCAGACGAAGATCCTGGTACATCTTGGTGCCACCAGGATGCACAGAATACGGCGAACTGTGTGCCTCCACCATCAACTCCTCTCTAATATCCCCAGATGGCACACACAACCTGGCTCCAAACCTCAGCGAGCCATCCTCATGAATCAAAAAGTCAGTCCGCAGACCGGCTTCCACCTGCTCCCGAATCTTTACCAGCTTCGGATCCTCAGCCTGGCCAGCCTTAATCCGATCCACGATCGTTGACTGTACCTGCATGTACATCAACGAAGAAGCCTCCCCAGGAAGAACAATCTCAACACCAGACTCGCAGAAATCCTGCTGCAATCTCCACTGCGAGGTCAAAATCATCACCGTTGGAAGCCTACTCAGCGCATCAGGGACCACATTCACCTTGCCAGGGTGAAACTGCAAATCAATCTCATAATCTGCCATAAGCTCCAACCATCGACGCTGTCGCATGTTGAGCTCCTTCTGAGTAAAAATATACTTCAAGCTTTTGTGATCGGTGAAAATCTTCACTTTCTCACTCAGCAGGAAGTGCCTCCAAATCTTAAGAGCGAACACAACGGCAGCCAACTCCAAATCATGTGTCGGGTAATTCTTCTCATGAACCTTAAGCTGACGAGACGCATACGCCACAACATGCCCATGCTGGTACAACACACAACCGAGACCCTTGCTAGAAGCATCGCAAAAGATCTCAAATCCACCGCTGCGATCAGGCACAACAAGAATAGGGGCAGTCGTCAACCTCTCCTTCAGAACGCCAAAAGCATTCTCACAATCACCCGACCAAACAAAAGCAACATCCTTCCGTGTCAACCTGGTCATCGGCTCAGCAATACAGGAAAAGTCCTTAATGAAACGCCGATAGTAACCAGCAAGTCCAAGGAAACTCCGAATCTCAGACGCAGACGACGGAACAGGCCACTCTCTGATGGCCCTAATCTTCTCGGGATCCACTGAAATACCATCTCCAGTCACCACATGCCCGAGAAAAGAAACTCTATCTAGCCAAATCTCGCACTTCGAAAACTTAGCATACAAACGATGCTTCCTCAAGATCTCCAATACCGTCCTTAAGTGCGAGGCATGCTCTTCCTCCGACTTCGAATAGATCAGAATGTCGTCAATAAAGATAACGACAAACTTATCCAAAAATTCGTAGAAAATCATGTTCATCAGATTCATGAAAACTGCGGGCGCGTTAGCTACGCCGAAAGGCATAACCACAAACTCATAGTGTCCATACTTCATCCTGAACGCTGTCTTCGGAACATCTCCCTTCTTCACCTTCAACTGATGGTAACCACTCCTCAAATCCAATTTAGAAAACACCCTCGAACCTCCAAGCTGATCAAAAATATCATCGATGCGAGGCAACGTGTATTTATTCTTAATGGTCACCGCATTCAACTCCCGATAGTCCACGCACATGCGACGCGAACCATCCTTCTTCTTCACCAGCAGCAACGGTGCTCCCCCCGGAGACACACTGGAATTGATATAACCCTTCTGCAAAAGCTCATCCAACTGCTTCCGCAACTCTTCCAATTCTGCAGGTGCCATACGATACGGCGCCTTCGAAATCAGCTGCACACCTGGAATAAGATCGATAGAAAATTCTAAAGATCGATCAGGTGGCAAACCAGACATCTCATCGGGGAAGACGTCGCCAAAATCACGCACCACAGCTGGCCACTCCAGCTTCATCTGCATAGCCACAACCTCCACCGGCCTGGCCCGAAATCTGACAGGACCAAGCGAACTGCTACCACGACTGAACTCAAATACTGGATGTCCGGGAATCTCAAACACCACCTTCTTCCTCCTGCAGTCGATCGTAGCATAGAAGCTCGTAAGCCGGTCCATCCCAAGAACTGCATCATAGTTGATGATGTCGTGGACAATGAAATCAGCGAAAAGCTCATGTCCACAGACCACCAACGAGCAAGAATTACAACCACGATGCACCGAGACCACGCCATTCCTTGTAACGATATTCCAACTCTTGGGAAGAGGGGACATCGATAAGGAATGCCTCTTCACGAAGCTCCGAGAAATAATGCACATCGATGCACCAGAGTCAAAGAGGACTCGTGCAGAAAATGTGCACACCAAAACCACACCTAACAAGCAA
Organism: Scilla litardierei; assembly: GCA_030789695.1. Classification (NCBI taxonomy): domain Eukaryota; kingdom Viridiplantae; phylum Streptophyta; class Magnoliopsida; order Asparagales; family Asparagaceae; genus Scilla; species Scilla litardierei. Next base: position 1,312 of record JAULAV010004825.1, on the reverse strand, counting down.
TTAACAATCAAACCCTAGTCTAGCAAACAACCATGCTCAAGCAAACAACACAATCTAACATTCAAACCAGCTAGGAAAGTAATAGCTATATTGAGGATTACCTGCGATAACCTCATCCACGGCCTCGCTCTCCACAGCGGTCATCAGAAAAGCCTGCCTCCTCGGCGGAACAGCCTGCTGAAAAGCCTGCCCCTGTGGAACAAGAGCCGCTCCACGTCCAGCAGGAACAGACGCTCGCTGCTGCAACGGATGTGCTGTAACAGGTGCCCTCCACAGCTGATTCGCATGCCGACAATCCTTCGCGACATGGGAAGCATCACCACAAACCAGACACTGGCCCAAAAACTTCCGACACTGTTCCTTGATGTGGCCAGGCTTGCCGCAGAAATGGCAAGTCTTCAGAATAGGCCCTCCTGGCCTCTTAAACTGAGCGGGCTAATTAGGCTTGAAACCAGGCCTAACCACCGCTCTGGCCTGCTCCATAGGCCTCTTCCCAGCCCCAACAATAGACCCCCTCCTCTGACTCAGGTTCAGCTCCTGCCTCCGCGCAGCGACCAGAACCTTCTGATAAGAGTCCAGATCGGAGGAAGACACAAAACTCTGGAGCTCCAAAGCAAGTCCCTGCAAGAACCTCTGAGCCCTCTCATTAGCATCCTGCACCATCTTTGGTGCGAACCGACTCAGCCTAGTGAACTCTTGGTGGTACTGATCCACTGTCAAGCTCCCTTGCTTCAGATCAATGAAGCGCTGCAGCATCTCCTTCCTGGCAGCCTTCGGAAAGAACTCCTCATCAAACCTGGACTTAAAGGTAGCCCAAGCTATCGGCTCCACCAGCATCTTCTCTTCCGCATCCCACCAGTTCCGAGCATTATCCTTGAGTTGCCTCTTCGCCAAATCAACCCATCCAGCCGGGGTGATCTTGGCCATCTTCAAGTTATCCTCTATGTTCTGAATCCACTCATCGGAAGCCAGAGGACCCTCAGACCCATCAAAATATGCGGGACCCAGCTCCCGAAATTGCTTCGCTCCTGGCTCAGAGCGAGGGGCATCCGGAAGAGCCCGGGCAGCTCGAGCAAGTGGAGCATTCTGGACTTGCAGGAGCACGCCCTGCTGCACTTGCATCATCTGGAGCATCATCCGCATCATCTCACCGTTGGTAGGTTCCCGCTCAGGCTCCTCATCATGAGGGAGCACACCACTACCTCCACCACGGGTGAATCGCCTTCCTGCCATCTAATGACACAGAAAACGAATCAGATTAGACTCATAGCTTATGACTCGGACGTCGAACTTAGTTTATTGGACATCTAAT
>JAULAV010004824.1:0-15992 GCA_030789695.1 Scilla litardierei | reverse complement strand
ACCATTCTTACGTTATTACACACCCATCGTATATCTTCGTAAAACTTAGGCACACATACTATATGTTCACCCAAGTATACACAACCATAGTAATCTGCATGGAGCTATTATACTACTATATATACACATCCATACATGGTTATAAGCATACATTCATATATACATCCTGGTATACACATGCACATACATCATCCCGTAGGGAGAGCAATACAATATAATATTATAACTCTACTACTATACGTGAATCACACATATTCAGACAGTATATATATGTATCTATAACTAAGCATATATCTATCCACACACAAGCACACGCCCATACGCACTAATATATGGATCATATAATAAATATGCACACCAACTATAAGCACACCTCAACATGCACATAACTTATTAACATATAATTTCAAGCATTGCCAAGTACATCTAAAATACATACACTCCTAGTAGATATTCAAATACTAATTCTAGTATGCACAGATACTCCTATGTTGATATAGCTATCCACACACATATGTATAAGTGTAACACTTACTATCTTATATATATATGTATACTAGTCATAACCCGTGCCCGCGGGCACGGTTCGGTTAAGATTTTCTTTCGCGAAATCTTTGTTTCCCAAAAAAATTATTTTCTCAGCCAAAATTTAAAAGAACAAAAAATTAGCGTAAAAACATTTAGCGGCGCGGGCGCCTTTGGCGCGGAACAACAAATTCAGTGCGAGCGATTTCGGCACAGAACAACAAATTCGATGTGGGTGACTTCGGTGCGGAACACAAATTAGCGTAAAAAAATTTAGAGGGCGCCTTCGGTGCATGCACCAATTTAGAGGGCGCCTTCAGCGCGAAAAACCAAATTAGCGTTAACCAATTTATCGCCTTCGACGCGAGCACCTTCGGCACGATTACATAATACCAAAAATAGCGGTACCTTTGTCTCTCTTTAATATTTTTATTAGGATATATTCGGTGATTATGAGTTTTTTCATTCAAAAAAGTCTTTAAAAAGAAGTTAGGGGTAGTAATACTCATTTCATAGTAGATTGGTGGTGATTCAAATTGGATAGAAAAAAAAACAATTGGGTAAAATTGTCATAACATGTGCCCAAAGGGCACGGTTCATTTAAAATATCCTCCACCCCCAAAATCTTGATCCCTCTAATGTTAAATGAACAACAACAATTAAAGCGCATAATTATTTGATCTCCCTCAAAATCTTAGTTTCCAAAATTTAGTTCTCGATCCCAAGAGAATTTACTTCCCCACAAAAAGTAAAATTTTTTAGTTCCGCTGAAAATTTAGGCCCCCAAGAGAATTTGGTTCCCTCTGTTGTTTATTTAATTCCCCATAAAAATTTCAACCCCCGCGCAATGTTTAGTTCCTAAAAAAATCGACAAATTTTGTTGCTCCCCCAATGTTTAAACAATTTTTTAATGAAAAAACAATTATTTGGGTCACCTAAATCTACCTATAGACTTGAAGAACATTATATTTACACTATCAGTTTGCAGCTTACTTTAACCACCATGGCATTTGGCATGGATTTGTCGACTTCTTATCACACTTCAACTGCATTGACAAAGAATATAAGAGGTTCCATTTCAGACTTTGTCACACATTCTATCGAACTTAATTTATCGTTGTATTATGAAGTATTTTGAGTCTTTGGACTTGATGTTCTCGTCATTAGCCAAAGTCTGCTGAAAATTAATCGAATTTAACCTTCAAGGGAAACAAATATATTAATTTCGAAAGTTAGGAAGAGGGGGATATAAGTAAACAGAGTTCATTATCATTAGATTAAAGAATTAAAATTATAAAATTATCATTAGAATAAAGAATCAAAATTATAAAAGACTACAAATGATAATATGCCAACAAAACACCTAGGTAAACTCAAATTTAGTTTCACTAAGAAAAGGAATTCAAAATTTTACCTCTAGCAGGATTTAGGCACATCATTTCCTTTAGTGAAAATTATCAAAATACATGCATAAGAAAGGAAAACATATCCATACCCATCTCATCACCATTTAGGCAAAAATATAAGCATGCCCCTTGGTTAACCTCGCGTTAGAGCATGCTGCAAGAGTACAATCGCTGAATTAAGAAAAATGATTAAGTTTGAAGCAGTTTCATCTTATAAATCAAAAAATCAACTCAAGTCATACATTAATTAGACAACAACGTCATCAAGCTATCATCAAACTCATAATTTATAAACTCATGATTTATAACCTTTATAACATGTATTCTGTTTCCTTTGGCAGAAAAATGGGCGTAACAACAGATACAAAATTACAAACAACTGCTCACCAACTCCTTGCCTTTTGGGAGCTGATATTGCACAATTAATAAAATTTTACATTCATTTCTTACTCTTTTGGTATCCATCCGATCAAATTTAAACTAAATCCATCTACAACAAAACACATCCTAAACTTCAATAGAACAATATGCACACCTCACAACAATCAGAAGAACAAAATCTGTATTAATTGATGAAGGTGTCGAGAAGTGCTTCTGGTGACCTGGATATCTTTTGTCTCTTCCTTCTAACTTCCTTCAACATCACATACAACCTCCTCTTCTCATCATCTACACCCTGGCTGGCGGTCCCGAGCTTTACCTCCCTACTGCATCATAAGTTCCTGCAGACTACTGCATACTTCGAGCGTGTCAGACTAATACGGCCCACTGTCATCTTCAAGAACACTCATGGGTTCCTGGAAAGAAAAAAGTGTCTCCGATGAACAAAAAAACAAATACATAATAAAATGAACGCAAGGTTTGAGCAACCAACCAAATTAAACACATGTATCTTACAGTCTAGAAACACAGGTGTAAACAAAGGAAGAAGAAAGGTGCACTCGAACAATACAATCTCTTAGCACTACTCAACCCATGCTTGCAATGCACCTAGCAACATTATGCGCTTCGCTGGAACAATCAAAACATCTCACATGCATCAATATAGACACATGGACATGGGTCCTCTTCAAGAAATTTTCAAGTGAACTCAACTTACTCAGTTCAAGTGAAGTTAGAAAATTCCATTGGTATGATATGTCCAAGTGAAGTGAGAAAATTCCATTGGTATGATATGTCCAAGTGAACTTGCATTTTGCATTGGTATGAGATGTCCAAGTGAAGTAAGAAAATTCCAACTAATCAACTTCTCACTTCACTTCAACTTGGTATGATATGTCCAACCTCAAAACTCAAAATGGAAATTTTCTTACTTCACTTGAACTTGGTTTGTCAACTTCTCACTTCACTTCACATACTCAACTGATCTCATTTGAATTTACATATGATTACACTCAACTGATCACATTTGAAATGATATGATTCAAAAAAATTTCAAAATGTAAATTGAATTTACATTTGATTCAAAAGATTACTCAAATAAATTCTGTTTACATTTTGATCATGTCATTTTGGATTGGAAGTAATGTCCATTTTGCATTTAATCCAACTTTGTATTTGCATTCTGTTAACATTTTTATCCTGTCAACATTTTGGATTGAAACTGTTTGTAATCCAAAACGTTAACAGAATTCTCAAACTGTTGATAGGATCATTTTGAATTAACATTTGAATTAACAGGATCATTTTGAATTAACAGTCAAGAGGATTCTGTCAACAGAATTCTGACAACATTTTGAATAACTGTTGATAGAATTCTGTTGACATGAGCATTTTGAATTAACAGTCAACAGGGGAGGGTATGTGGATTAACAGTTTCAGAATTCTGTCAACATTTTGGATTAACAGTTTCAATCCAAAATGTTGACATGATCATTTTGCATGAAGATTTTGGATTGGAAGTAAATTCTGTTTACTTAAGATGATGATTTTGGAACAACCCTCCCCGGTCAAAATGATCCTATTGAATAAATGTTGACAGGAAAATGGAAAATGGTGACAAAATGGAAAATTTTGGATTGGAATATGGAAAATGTTCAGTTGATCCTGTCAAGATAATGAACTGTATTCAACTTTATCCAAAATATAGCTTTATTAACACTTTATTCAACTGACCTTTATTCAACTAAACTTGGTTTGAAAAAAAGTTGAACCAAAAAAGAAAAAAATGGCCATACCCAAAAAAACAAACCCAAGAATTAATAGCTAATGACGTTAAGATCTAAAAAAATTCCAAGTTATTAGATACCAATTATCTCCTGTTTGTTATCATTACAATCTATGAAGGCACGCAAATAATTTAAGATTGGAACAATCCATTTTAACATACTCAAATATGATACAATGGATAAAATTGGAACAATCCATTTTAACATACTCAAATATGATACAATGCAGGGTGAACATGTAGGGTGAAATGAATTATTCCAATTAAAATATGAATCTAGCATTAACATATTTCTACTTGGAAATGGAAATTTCCAACTAAAATGGATTGTCAAATGTGTTAATACCTGAAATTTGTTAATGAAATATGAAAACATGTAGAATGTTGAGTATTGGATACAATTGGAAAAATCCAATTTAGCATACTCAAATATGATACAATGCAGAATGAATATGCAGGGTGAAATGGATTGTCCTAATTAAAATATGAATATGGCAGTAACATATTTCTAATTGGAAATGGATTGTTCCAATTAGAAAATGGGCTTTCAAATCTGTTAATACCTTAAATCTGTTAATGAACCAAGTGTTGTTGGTACTTCTCCACCATATATGGCAAGCTAAAAATGTTAACAAAAATGGAATCAAAACCTTGTTCCAAAATCAACTCAACTCGATGTTCTTGTTGCAGGTGTAGGAAAAATATTTCAAACATCTGTTTGAATTTGCAAAATCAGCTGGCCGTGTCTGAAAAAAATTCAAACAAAAATTCACAACAAAAAACACTCAAAAATTAACTTCCAACAATCAAAAAACTGAAACTCACCCGAACCCATTGAATTCAGTGATGACTGCTTCGACAAAGTATCGAGTGGTGCCGAAGCGTCAGTGAAGATTTTGATGCATCCATCGCCTAAAACTCTCCCTGATCCGGCAACGATGAAAGGATTTTGCGCAAAATCTGCAACTCTCCATATCAAAAATCCATTCTCAACAAACAAAAACAAATCTATATATTAAAGTAAGCTCATTTACTAAAAACCAAAAAAATTGTAAATTTTGATCATACCCAAAATTTGAAATTACACCATCCAGCACATGTTCACCAATCTTGTGTTCCTCTACTACGGGTGGCCTAAAGCTTAAACAGTAGCCTATTGTGGGGTTCCCCATTATTGTTGGGCACATGGGTTGCTATTGTGGGGTTCCAAATTATTGTTGGTGCTGCTATTTCTTTTGGAGATTTGTGGGGCCTTTTTCATAAAGGCTTTTTTTAGGTGGACGCCATTCTTAGCAACTTAAATCTAACTTAAAGATACAATTCTACACCCAATCTCAGAAAACAAATTTCTACAACATGAGCATCCTTAATGTTTTGATACAGAAGGAATGTGACCATAATCGATTTGTGAAAGCAATGCCACAATTTTGATTAATTTGTGAACAATTCAAATAGATACAAAGCAGCATGGTCTGATAACAATTGATATCATTGCAATTAGCATATTTTGCTTGCACACTTTTGGAACACAAATATGAAATTCATTGTTTACCTCTTCACTGTTTTTATGCTCAGCTTCATGGTCTATGTTCATTTGCTTTCAAGTGCTTTCAACATTCAAATGCTCCTATCAACATTCAAATGCTTTCAAGTTGCTCACAGCTTCATTCAAACTTCCCTAAGTTTTAGCAAGGAAAAGGAAAATAAATGAAGCGAACCAAAATCTGTGAATCATAGAAGTGAAATCTGTGAAAACATAGCGAACCAAAAGTACATAATATCTTTGTCATTGAAATAAGGCTGACACATTTGCATGCACTGGCTGGAGTGGTACTCGAGATCTCCATGCTGTTTTGTGAAATGCTAGTCGATGAAGCTTGCCATAAAAATTCATGCTTTGTAGATGTTGAGCTGGTTTCAATGAAAGGCAGCCAAAAACAATGCTATTCTTGTTCAGCAGCCTGCATTTAGATTGCCATATCTTAATGCATAACTTGTATTCGATGGAATAATGATACGTAGAACTTTTGTAGATGATAGTTTCACTTCAGCCACTACCAAGATTACTTGTATTCAGTTCGGTGCATTCACCACCCATCACAATAAGTTTTGTTTTAATCTCTCAGATTTTACTTGTAAAGTGATTCCTTCATTTAACTCCACAAAGAACTCACTGTTTCATGTCTGAATAGAGTAATGCAACCACTATCCAAATACCAAGTATGATTTGAATCATACTGACTAATCAGAATGACATATGAAATTGGAAAAAGCATGCAACTTTAGAGTTCAAACAGGAAAGGAGTAAGACCCAACTCACAAAAACAAAAGGCCAAGGTCATTAGAGAAAAAAGGATACATACCTTGTGCATCCGCCATTGGGGAATTTCTCTATCTATCAATCAGTCAAAGATTAGTACTCGAAAAAAAATCAGTCAGAAAGACGGAGTAGAAAAAGCAGATGCAGCACACAGGGGGAGTTTTGGTAGGAAATGTTTTAATTAGTATGATAATACCAATACTATTAACTTTTATCTTGTAATTTTTGTCATAAATTGCTTGAAGAGAAGAAACAGATCAAACAAACTACAACAAAAGAAAGAATAGAGAATAAATAGCACCTCTAACTCCATCAACTCTAAAACCATTGTGCTAACTCATTATCTTAGGCCAGAGCAATGAAATTCAATTTATCCATCTTCTAAGTTCTTCTTGAAATTTAATTTTAACTTATTTTCTCTACGTTGATATCAGTCTTTAAACTTATTTATGAAAATACTTTAATAAGAAATTAAAACGGCACATGGTAGAGAAAGGGATTTAGCTTATACAAATTTGATTTGAGGTTTTCTTAAATATGTTGCAGTAGTCTCTAAAAAATAAAAGGAAAGAAAGAAATGCTTTCTAGTGGCAAGCACATGTATCAAGAGAAAACTTTGCTCATTTAAGTACCTATACAGAATACAAAATACTTCATTTAATAACATGCATATATAAAATTTGTTCAGGATTATTAGTTTCATTTATCATTGTAGGTAAGAATTATAACATTAGTCAACTAATGGCATCAGCTTCAACCAAGTTTGATCTCAATATCCAAATGCTAATAGCATATGGTTTAAGCAGGTAACCAACAAAAAAGACAAACCAGAAGCAAGTGCTCAAGCAGACACTACATCCTAGCCTAACAATAACGTGATTTATAAAGTAAATTTGTAACCTCACTTTCTTTATAATGTGCTCTGTAGATCAGCATCATTCATGGTATATTACATGTTTTCTAAGCAATCCACACAATGCCATTGTATCATTTAGAATTAAGTCTCAGGGTACGGAAACTTTACTAACATGTGAGCGTGGATTACATTTTTTCCTTCATATCCCATCACCAAAACTTCTAAAGCACAATGTCATAAAGATTTTGTCTGTGATATCAACCAATTGTGTAAATTTCATAAAATCTGATATAGGATGAATTGAAACCTGAGCTTTGACTGAAATGAACAAAAAAAGATACTGTGAAATGATTAAGCCATGCGCGCAACTTACCAAGAAGAAAAAAGTGAGCACATTGAATCACAAAACTTAGATAATGAAAACTCAATAATTCAATCTAACTGTAACAAATAAAACCAAAATCAAGCTGCAAGACCCTTCACCCATCAAGATTTCCCCTTCCTTTCCTAAGTGATACGGTTCCTACACTTGTGTGTCATGGCTATTTACCAGTCGGGATTTACCTACCCTTTCCCTAAGAAGTACAATCCTACATAAATAAACTATGGATTCAACACTTGTGATACGGTTCCTACACTTGTGATACGGTTCCTACACTTGTGTGTCATGGCTATTTTTAGCGGCATTTAGCTTCTTCTCTTCCTTTAGCTTTGCCTGCAAGTGTTGAGGAAGCCACAAAATTTTTTAAAACCTATAATTGAAAAGCAAATGCATTCAACCCAAAAAAGAAATAAATGGGCAAAGAAATAAAACCTTTTGTTATTTCTTCAACTTCATCTCCAAATCCTCCTTGCTGTCAAGCTACACACACCAACACCAAACTTTGATCAGTCAATATATCAAGCGAATAATTCAGACAAATTTAAAAGTGGAGAGAAAGAGCAAACAGTCGTGGAAAATACCTTGCATCACCTTGGGCTCATTGACGGCATCGGCCATCAAAATCATACCTCCCACATTTAAACTGAACAATATAGAAATTGAAGCATTTATATCAACTGTCAGTGCAAAAAAAGAATGAAGCTAAATGCACAATTTATCATTAGAAAAATCATTAAGGAAAAAAATTTCTTTAGTTATAAAAAAAGGAATTTGGATAAAATTACTACCTGGTGCTTCATATCCCATGGCTTCTTCCCAAATGCTATTTTTACTTCTCCACCATCTTTGGCAAGCTAAGAAAAATTAAGCAAAAACGAAATCAAAACCTGGTTCTAAGATCAACTCAAAATCAAAAGATCTTATACATTTTAATTTCCTAAATTTCTATGAGAACTTCTAATCAATTAAGTGATTCAATATAGTTTTGAAAGAAAACTGATATAGAATAGAAGAAGGAAGAAGGAACTAAAATCATATTGAACATGAACCTCCTCCTCAGAATATGAGAGTAAGCACAAAATTAGCAATTATATTCAGCATTTATAAAAGAAAAAATTTCAGCCACTGTCACATGAAACACGCCAACTAATCTCAAAAATCAAAATTAACATCATTATGAGCAAATACTTTAAGGAATTCCTGATCAAAAGCCGCTTTTGCCTTAAAATCCGGTGCCATATTCCCTACCAACATGGCTGCTCTGCAATAGGACAAACCCCATTAGGAAAAAGAATTAACTAAAAGTAGATTGTTCCCATTTAAAATGAACTAACTTCAAATCAAGATCCAATTATGAACCGAATGAAATTAATACATCATTCCAATTAAGAACATGCTAGATTAAGAACAAACAGGGGAACATAAAAAAATTGTTCAAAGCCCCAATAACTAATGTACACAAAGAATTTTACCTTTTGCTCTCTTAAATTAACACCAGTGTTGAACTTGGTCATGAGTGTTGCTGCAATGAGTCTTCACTTGTTGTAATTAACTGATGTACACAAAGAACTTGGTAACTTGGAGTTCTAACTTGGAGTTCTAAACAAAAATGACCTGCAAAGTTAAATGCACATAACAACAACAATGATGCAAGGGGCCTTGTGTTTTTAAACAGATGTTATCTAACCTGTATTGCAAGATGCAAGCTGAGAATGCAAGCTTACCACAATCAGGATGTATTAACTTGAGGCTCATAATGCAAAAGAACCCCTTGCTATCTTACCTTGAGGCCCATAAGCTGAGAATACAAACTTTTTTCTTTCCATCTCAAATTTTAAAGCCCCAATATTAGACCCAATAACAAAGACCTGGACATTTGTCAAGCTTTCATTAATTTGAGTAGATTTTGGGAAGAAAAAAGCTATAGGCTCAAGAGGGGGGAGCCTGGCTCTTTAAGTGCATGCTCTTGAACGGAATAGTGCAATATGAGGAAAATTTGTGTGCATTATGTATAATTTTTAATTTTTAGACATGGGTTTATTCCTAAAGTATAAATCAAACTGTTTCACATAAATCACTTCTTTCATGACATCAACATAATTCAAGACCTTAAATTAGCTCTAACAATGACAAATCATAAAAAAATTTAATGAGAAGCATACCTTTGTTGGCCAAAAGATGTCTACTAATTTCCAGAATGTAACGGATGAAGCCTAAAACGATAATGTCAGTTATCTGCATCACATGAGACAAATGGAGTTATTCTTGATCACAACCATTTTGAGAGAATGAGATTACAACCATTTTGTTCTTGAAAGAAGCCTAGAACCTAAAACATAAACAAAAAGAAATCCACCAACGAAGACCAAGGGAAAATGTTAATGTCCAAAAACCAAAACCAAAACACTGAAATTTTTTCATTATGAAAACGAAACAAATGCAGCTTTTCTGGAAGAACAAAAAAAAAAGATGCAAGCTTTAAGTGGGAAAATACCCAAAAATCTAGCTTCAAGTTAAACCTAGCAAAACAAAGAAACCCCATTTGAGAGAGCAATCTCACCTTAAGAAGTAATCCAAGCCCATTTGAGATAACATGGCTTCAACCAATCCAAAAAAGCAAAACTTCTTTTGCGTAACTTCTCAAAATTTAGAGCCCCATTGTTAGATGCAAGCTATAACCTAGAAAAAAATGAAAACCCATTTGAGAGAACAAAATCACCTTCTCAAGAATAAAAAAGAAATAAATTAGATACATTGTGTAAATCAACCTTAGGATTTTCCTTCCGTGGTTGGTTCTAACCATTTCAAGATATGGTCTACACAAAAATTCATAAGAAAAGAAAACCCATGATCCATAAAGAAATAATAAAAACTCTAGAGATCGTATATATATAAATATTCTAAAAGAGATTAGTCCTGACACAAAATCAGATCAATCACAAAGGGAATAAAAGTAAGAGAACTGCATGAAAAAAGATCGGAAAATTAATGGGTTTGTTCCAATACCTCAAAATCAACTAATAAAGGTGAGAAAAAAATCCAACAAAATCAGAGCTTTCACGTGTATCTTTTTCCAAAATCTCTCCTTCCCTCGTATCCAAATCTGTATTTTTGGTCAAAAAGGACATCAGAGCCAGCACAGAGAGACCAAAACTAAGAGACTTTCATGAAAAAGGGGACAAAGAATGGGTTTATACCAATACCACAAAATCAACTAATAATGGAGAGAAAAATCAACCAAAATCAGCGCTTTCACATGTATACGTGTCCATCTCCTTTCCCTCGTATCAAGGATGCGTCTATCGAAATCTGCATTCTTTTGGCTAGAAATGGTGGTTACTGGTATCAATTACTCAAAATAGTAGAGCAGCAGAGTCAAAGTTAAAAGTAAATGAAATGAATCTCATTTATATGACATAAAAGTATAAATAAACACCCAAAATGGAACAAAAGTTTCATGTGTGCAGCAAACAATCACAAAATATAAAAATGCCAAAAAACAATCAATAAGAGTGAATTACAGTTAGCCATTTTATAAGAGTGTTGCAATTCACTTCCATCCATAAAGAAATTGCATTGAGTTCAAAGAAAGCATACATAATAGCTTAATCAGTGCTTATTAATTACCTCCAATTCCATGGTCTAGGTGCCATTCTAATACAAAAAACAGTCATATAAAAGTTTAGCATGCCTATTGTGTATGCTCAAACTCATATGGAAAGTTTGTTTGGACAAATTAACTGATTGATATGAAAATTCATTGCAACATGATACAGCTTCACACGCTTCACACATAGCCTTGCATACCTACAAACTCGTTGTGCAAATACATAAGTTGCAGTAATTCATGATCAGGAGTTATGAAACATGCTTAATAAATGGAGAAGAACTATATCAAACTATGATTATAGAAGCTTGGAAGTGATTAATGGCCAAAAAGAGCATTTCAAACATCGATCACCTTGATCAGTGAATTGCTTAGTAAAAGTTCTTCTGCCATTAGCTTAAATTCTGAGAAATGATAATTAAAAATGCCAAAACTCATCACTGTGCCAGACAACAGACTAATCTGCCCTTGGACCTTGGACCGGCAAAGCAGCCAATAGAAACTCTCTTAGGATGACAAAATTTTCATGCCCTAAGGAAAAAAAGATTTCTGAAAAAAAAAGAAGATGTCCGATATCACATCCTCGGCCTAGATTTAGTGAAATATTCAGAACAAACGCTATGAGAAATGAATTCCTTTAGGTACATCAAAAACAAAAGACCATGATGCATCCATGCATGCATCAATTGTCATGAAGAACCTTTGATGTCTTTGTATGCATTCCTGGGTGAAAACACAAAACAACATGTGGGCATCTCTCCAACAAAAATCATTACTTCATTAAATAAACCATCTAATTATAAATTGAAATGATACTATGAAATGATACTGATGTTGATGAGATAATGAAGTATAAAGCATTGACTGCTAGATTAAAGGGTGAAGTTTAGGTATTCTGTATCATTCTTATTGGCTTAACACTTTTTATTTAATTCTATCAAGTTATAGGATGCGAAAAAGACATCATGGTATATTGAATCGATACACTTCACAACTAACAAAAGACCATGTCCACTCTCACATATTAAGTACAAATATATAAATGCATACGTATTTAATTTGTTGGATGCTATTTTTCAATTCAGATATAGATAAAAGAGTTTCAGAAAATACCTTCACTATTTTGACGGAATAATCTTTAGATCGGAATGCCCTCAGAATCCCCAGAATCTCCATGAGTTCTAACTTACCTGCTTCATCAATGCGCAAATTAAACGATTTTCAAGCAACAAAACAAACTGGGCATATCTAAAATGTCAACTAAAATCCAAAAATCCCACACACAAAAATAATAAGGGTAATTTAGCGTAAATAATCCAAAAGCTCCATAGAAACGTGTAAATAAAAAACCAACATATGACAAAGTTTATTCATCAAATCTGGAGTGCCCTAGGCAGTGGTCAATTTTTGCCAAATCCTAAAACAATATGGCACAAAACAATTTCATCAAAAAAATAGTGTACAAAATAACAAAGTTTATTCATATGAAGAATTACATTATATAACCAATAGAAACTCTCAGTTTTTGATCAACATATTTGCAAAATTTGTAATCATGATACATTAACTTGAATGATTATCATTCACCTTTCAAACTGTGAATGATTATTATTGAATTTGAAATCATCACCTGTGAATTTTGAAATTTCTGATACATTAACTTGAATTTTGAAATTGTGAATGGTGTTTGAAAGGTGAAAATCCTGATACATTAACTTGAAATATGTTTGAAAGGTCTGATACATTCACTTGAAATATGTTTGAAAGGTCTGATACATTAACTTGAAATATGTTTCAAATATAAAATGAAATATGTTTGAAATTTGATTTTTGATTTCACAGGATTTTCACCTTTCAAACATTTCAAATTTTGAAATTTCTGATACATTCACAGGATTTTCAGTGAATGAAGTATATCAGGTGCATGAAGGGTGATTTCAAAAATTCATTCACAGTATATCATTCACAGGATTTTGAAAGGTGAATGCAGAGTGAAAATTTGATACTTCATTCATAGGTTTGAATCCCAAAATTTTGAAAATTTGATACTTCATTCATTCACAGGATTTGAAAATTTGATACTTCATTCACAGGATTTGAAAGTATCACTCTACCTACTGATACTCTACCTACTGATACTCTACATCATTCAAATTTGATACTGCATCAAATTTTCATTAGTAGTTCCTGATACTGATACTTCATTCACATGATATCAAATTTTTACTTCATTCATCAGTAGGTAATTTTTGATACTTCATTCACAAATGTGTGTGGATATCAAAAATTCACAAATTCACACAAATTCACACACACAAATTACCTACAAATTCACACAAATTCACACATTTTCACACACATCAGTAGGTAATTTTTGAATACTTCATTCACACAGGTAGGTAATTCACACACATCAGTAGGTAATTTTTCACATGTGTGTGAATTTTTGAATTTTTGATACTTCATTCACACATGTAGGTAATTCACACACATCAGTTGGTAATTCACACACATCAGTAGGTAATTTGTAGGTAATTCAAACATTTTCACAGATCAGTAGGTAATTTTTGAATACTTCACACACATCAATAGGTAATTCACACATTCACACAAATTCACACACATCAGTAGGTAATTTTTGATACTTCATTCACAAATTCACACACATCAGTAGGTAATTCACAAATTCACACACATAAGTAGGTAATTTTTTTTGATATCATCATCGCAAATTCTTTGATACTTCATTCAAAAAAATTCACAGATTCATCGGTAGGTACATCAGTAGGTAGAGTGAATGTACCTACTGATACTTCATTCAAATTTGATACTTCATTCATTCACGACGCAAAATTTGATACTTCATTCACAAAAATTGATACTTGAAAATTTTTGACAGGTGAATGTAGAGTGAAAATTTGATGTAGAGTACTGAAAATATCTCAGTTGATAATTTGATGTAGAGTGACATTCACAAATTCACACTCTACAGTTGATGTATTGAGTATCAAAAATTCAAGTATACTGAGATTCAAGTATCAAAGAGTGACATCAAATTTCAACTGAGATTCCAGTATCAACTGAGATATCAACTGAGATATCACTCTACATCAAAATACTTCCCAATTCAAAAATCTGAAAAATCCCAAAATAACTCACATGCTGCTGGGGCTATGACGTTGCAGATGATGGCTTTCCGTGGAGGAATGTTTCAAAAATCCTGAGACATTAAAATTTTATCAATCACAGTAGCAAAGTTTCAAAAATAAAAAAAATCTCAAAATAACTCACCTACTGATGTGCATGGAGGATGAGGTTGAAGATGAGGGCTTTGCGTGAATGAATACCCTGCAAAAGAGCAAACTTTTATCAAGATTTTATTCAAAAAAAAAAAATCTCAAAATAACTCACCTACTGATGTGTGTGGAGGATGAGGGTGAAGATGAGGGCTTTGCGATGAGGAAGGAAGATCAGGGGTTGCCGTGGAGGATTGAAGATGAGGGCTTTGCGATGAGGAAGGAAGATCAGGGGTTGCCGTGGAGGATTGAAGATGATGGAAACATGAAGAAAACTGTTGATGAGGGCTTGAAGATGGGTTGTGCAGGGGTTGCCATAGCTCAGATCGCGGCCGTCTCTGATGCAGGCTGATGGGTTGTGCAGGGGGGCAAGGGGAAGGGGGAGGGGGAGGGCACAACGCATAGTAGAGGGAGGGGGTTCGGGTGAGGGAGAAAGAGGGTGTTGAGGAGAGGGAGAAAGAGAACGGGAGAGAGAACGGGAGAGAGGGCGTTGGGAAGAGGGCCCAAATTTTCCCCCACACCAAGATTTCCCCCCACACCAAGATTTCCCCCTAAAGTACAAACTTCCCCCAATTTCAAATTCAAAACCATCCCAATTTCTCTTATCCAATTTCTCTTATCCAATATCTCTTAACCAAAAACTCATCATAACAACCCTCAATGTTATAACCCAAAAATACAACTCAACCCTTTATCCAATTTCTCTTATCCAATTTCTCTTAGCCATATCTCATTATAACATCCCTCATTTATATACCCCCAAATACAATTCAAACCTTTATCCAATTTCTCTTATTAAAAACTCTTATCCAAAAACCCATGATAACATCCCTATTTTATAATATAGATATATATATATATATATATATATATATATATATATCACATATATCACCACACATGCATATACCACACACTCGGCAACCATAATCCATTATTGTACTAAGGGTATGCACACTCATATATGAGTGGAGCACCGTGATCCACACTCATAGGTCCACACACCCAATCTATATGCATGCACCACAACAACATCACAATTAATACTAATAGACCCACTATACTTATACTGAAGTTGATATAAGCAAGGACAAACACTAAAGTGATAACTAAGCAGAAGTATAGGATCAGGGGTTGAATAATGCAACGAATCAAGATTGTGATCGATGAATGATTCCAGATGAGACAAGGATAAGGAGTTAGTTTGGTTAGGTGGTACAAAAATAGTTATGAAATAATTAAGTAGGAGAAGGTAAGACATGATTAAAATATAATAATATCTTTATGAAATGAATAAGAATAGCGAGTAGATGATATAAGTTAAAACACTGAATAAGTAGTAGACGAAGAAAGTAATGAGTATAGTGATGCAGTAATTGTTTTGTAAATGGAAATAGATTTGTACCAAAATTTTTGAAGAATGAATATAAACT